>WBZZ01004616.1:32500-35000 GCA_019918135.1 Paulinella micropora
TTCATTTCAATAATTATACTAGTTATAATTATAAACTTATAATTAACTCAATGAATTATAATATGACATGCAATGCAAATTAAATGCTAGAAATGAGCATATCACTACAAGTACGGAAAGTAGTGATGAGCACTTAGTATGTAGTGATGATCACTAAGCTGTTAGTGATGAGCTTAGTGATATATTTTTTACTTAGTGATGAGGGTAGTGATGAGTGAAAAAAAATACAAAAGTTAGTGATGAAATACGTACTGATCATCATTACACTAGTGATCTTGATGAAAGTTAGTGATGAAACACGTAGTGATCATCACTACGCTAGTGATATATGATGAAAGCTAGTGATGAAATACGTAGTGATCATCACTACGTTAGTGATCTGTTGCAAAACTAAAAAAAGTTAGTGATAAAATCATAGTGACGAGCACTAGGGTAGTGATCTTGTTTAGAATGTGTCTTAGTGATGATCAGTACACGCTCAAGCTAATAAAAGTCAAGTGTTCATCACTAAGTGTCATAATCTAGTGACTATCACTACCTTTTGAGTGTCATAATCTAGTGACCGGAACTAGTTATATTGAACATCATATTAAAGTTATCTGTACTCTGTCTCTGTGAAATATGAGCGTCACTGGGATATTTTTAATAATCAGTGTCTTGATTTAAAAAGTAGATTGTGTCTAAAATGTTGCTGGATTCAATGAATTTCTTACATCTGTCTCCTGCTGATCCAAGAAGTACTCAGCATCGCTGTCATTACTTTCCTCACCGTCAGGGGCCGCAAAAATCTCGTTTAGACTAGGAGCGTCAGGCCTAGCTATAGAGTCCACCTCACTTTGGTCCGCCTCATCATCTGACGTTTCCAGATTCACCTCTAATATTTGTCTTGCTTCTGGCAGTTTCTGTTCAGCCTCACTGTCACTCACATATAACGCATCAAGATCAACCACAGGAATGTCTTGGTAGGTGCTGGTGCTTGATCCTTACCATCCACCAACCTATCCACTGCCTCTTTTATATAATCAAGCAGAATTTAATCATCGACCGGAATCCAATACATGAAGCCACTCTTGGTAGGTACGTCTGCAGTCACGCAAGGCATCTCCAATGAGCTCAAAGGGAGAAACTTCAATTTCCTTCTGCGATAGGGAATCGCTTTACATAGCATCATACCACGCTTTTTGGGATCTGCGTAGCACCGCAGAAGCTCTGCCGCTGCGAGTTCCAAAGTTATGTCTGGATTGGTCAATGCCACTGCAAGGTAATAGCGGATACATGCACCATATCTTGCACTGCTGCGAACCCCACCTGGAAAATCTCTTTTGAGATCTTCCTTTGCAACTGCACATGTTCCTCCTGCGTAACATTTGTTGGATTATTCACCACATATCATGCACACCGCTCGGACGACTGCCCTCCTGTGCTTAGTAATATCACAACGAAGAGCAGAGAAATCAGGACTTACATTTGTTAGCATCTTGTCTTCATCAACTCGAGAAAGCCCTAACTGTCTCCAGTACTTTTCCAAGAATGAAATAACATCCCTACGCTGCTTTTCAGCGAGCTTGTACTTTTTTGTACAAATTAACTTGTTTGATTCACCCGGATTCACATGGAGCTGGAGCTGGTTTTCATCAAACTGAAAATATTTCTTCCAGGTGTTTGGCATGACAGCGCTTGTTGCACGTCAGAGAGCGCCTGTCCAAATGTGCTCCTCAGATATGCAACCTCACTCCAGCGTTTGAAAAGGGTCATTTCAGGGTCTTTCTGGCTGTGTACTTGGCTTTTCAGGAACTTCTGCTGCCTTTCTAGCTAATACGCAGAAGTGTCTGGTAGAGGGCCCCAATTCTTCATGTGATGCATAACTCCACACACAAGTTGATGCAGCCAAAAGGTATGCTCCGTCCTGAGCAGGACTCGTGCAATCTTCATTACCTACAAGGATATGTTCACCTTCATACATTACGTCAATTCAATGTAAATCTTGCATACCATGATCATTATTAGTATTGTCAAGATGTAGTGTCTAGACAATATACCTTATGATGACGACCACTATAATATCATAACTAAGATGCTAGTGCTCATCACTACGGGTCTAGTGCACATCACTAAAAGGCTAGTTCCCATCACTAAAAAGGTAGTGATCATCACTACCGTTGACTTTTTTTGTTGTTGATGTTGTTGATGTTGTTGTTGTTGTTGTTGTTGTTGTTGTTGTTGTTGTTCCAAAAGTACCTGTTCGGTGATTCTCGGCTCCTTCCCGGTCATGCACCATACGCGGCCCATATGCATGGCGCAGCTGAAGGACCAGAGACGAAAAGACTGTTTTCAGGTTTCCTCCCACTATGCCTCCCATCCACAGCTCGTCTGATGTAGAGAATGCAATATTATTGATGGTGTTTACCCATACACTGTGGGGGGCACTGTACTTTGTAGAAACCACAGGCGTGCCATCAGATCCCAACAAAACTGGTATGACGCAGATCTCTTGCTGTGC
>WBZZ01004616.1:40000-67500 GCA_019918135.1 Paulinella micropora
TGCCACCACCATTCAAGTATTTAACGGACGAAGAGAGACTGGAGGCACGTAAAAAGTCTCAGAGAGAATACGCAAAACGAAAGCCCGAGATGTACAGAAAGGCAAGCAAGACGTATTACGAGAAGCACAAGAAGAAGAAAAAAATTATGAAAGAAAAAACAAAGACTTACAAAGTTTATAAATTGTTTAATGCCATAGATGAAAATGACAAAGAATTTTACATAGGTAGCACTCTACAACAACATTTATATGCCAGACTTAGTCTCCATAAATCGCTCGCTAAGAAAGGCGTTAATAGAAAGTTATATAATCATATGAACGACAAAGGAATTGAAAATTTTAAATGCGTTTTGATTTATGAAGAGCCAGTAGAAAACCACAACATTGGTAGACAGAGAGAATTAGAACAAAAATATATAAGCGAACTAAAACCAACTCTGAATATAAACACGGCGCAAGGAGCGGGGACTTCAAATGAAGATAGAAAATGGGTTAGATTTGAAGAATGAGTTTTTAAAAACGATGAAGAAAAGAAACGACTGGAATACAATAAAAAATACCTTGAAGAATATCACAGAAAATAGTATGATATAAAAAAGATCAAATCAAAGCATACCAAAAATTATATATTACGACAAAAACAAGGATGTTTTGTTGAGAAAGAAAAAAGAAGAATTTGACAAAATAAGAGAAAGTAAAAAATATTATTGTGAGGCATGTAGTTTTACAGGAGTAAGCGAGACTGCTCTAACTATGCATAATAGATCAAAAGGTCATATTTCAAAGAATGAAAAAAATTAAAATATATATACTGCCCTTTCTAAATGTTTTTTTTGTCCAAAATGCCACTTAGTGGCGGACTATCTTATATATAATTTCCATTTAAAGCCAAGAGAAGTGTATTTATTATATATAGTATCTATAAGAATACTACATATAATTAACCACACAAAAAAATTTTATAACTTTATTATAGATGGATGTTGATGAGGCAACCCGCACTCAGTTTATTGACAAAGAGGAGTTGTTTGATGCGAACAAACTATCCTATATTATTAACAATTTTGATGACTTAAAAAGCCAACTGCGAGAGAAATGTTTCAAAGACGGAAGTCCTATAACACTGCTAAAAAAATATATTCAAAAAGTATTCAATAATAAAGTCTCTGTAGTTATCGGCAAAATGGGGGCAAAGGTAGATTTAATGCTGTAGGCTCATTATCTCTCCAAAACATACCGCGCGAGATAAGGCATACTATCGCCCGCGATTACTATGTAGATATTGATATGGTAAATGCGCATCCAGTCATACTACTACATTTATGTGCGATATTTAACTTTGAAGCGAAATATCTGCGATCGTATGTGAAAAATAGAGAGAAGGTAATAGCCGATCTCACGAGCAAAAATGAGACGATTGACAGAGACAAGGCAAAACAGATTATCCTATCAGTCCTAAATGGAGGCGAAAAGGATTACAACGCAGTCGCGAAAAAGACGAGGTTTCTAACCGCCTTCAAACAAGAAATGAAAGCCCTACATGGAAAATTTGCGGGGGCAGACATTAAAGAATTTGAAAAAGTTAAGCAGAGGCGGATTAACAGAGGCGAAGACTTCAACCACGAGGCCAGTTATATGGATACATTGTTATGCGACTTGAAAAAAAAAATTCTACAAGTTATGCTAGACTACTTTGGAAATCCTGTTATGTGTGTTTTATGCTTTGACGGCCTGATGCTAGAAAAGAAGGACTACGATCTGGAAAGTTGTTCAAAGGTCATTAAGGAGAAATTAGGGATAGACATGGCTCTTAAATTAAAGGAAATGAATGAAGGCCTAACCTTTCCAGAAAATACGATTATTGAGCCTTATCAAACTCCCAGCCTTAAATACTTTGGAGATATGGATAACGTATATATTCAACACTATAGAGAGAATGAGGCGAGCCTTGAAAGACTGGAAGAATGGCGCAGTTGTATAAACATAGTATCAAGGGGAGGCGGTCAAGTCGTGATGACTTTAAATCTAGACATTGACGAAGAGACAGGAGACCGATCCGAATATTATGTACAAGCAGAAGTAGGCGCAATGATGTCCGCATTAAGTTTTGAATGTTTTGTGCGGAATCCAGAATACATTGAAGAATTGAAAGGAGACAAACACGACTCGCGGGCAAAACAATGGCTGTATCAACACTTTGGAAATGGCAATCAGTTTTCAACTGGATACACAAAAGACATGATGCAAAAGCGGAAAATTAAACGATATGACGACTTCATGTTTTACCCGTATTTGAAGCGAGTGGGGATACCCCCAGTATATTCTAATAAACTAAATTTGTTTATGGGGTTTCCTATGAATAATATCCCATTTGAAAGTGTAAAAACAAAATACAATTTTGAAGAGAGTGCCTTATATAAACATCTAAAAACTGACTTCTTCACTGAAGGCCAAGGCGAGTTAGACAACTTTTTGGATAGTGTCGCGGACATGAAACCAAATGTAAATAGAGGTATTGGTCATTTGTTTTACTCAGTCCAAGGAACTGGGAAAGGCATAATGAGCAAATTTATGGAGAACTGTTGGGAACGCAAAATCATGTGGTCATCAAAGACTTTAGCAGATACATGGAAAAATTCAATGTCGCATGCGAACAAGATATTGAAAGTGTTTGAAGAACTGCCCGAGAAAGGCGGGGCTTTTACGATGAGCGACCGCTTAAAAAGTCAAATTGACTAAAAAGACGAAATAATAGAGCCCAAGGGAAGCAAGCAATACAAAGTAAAACATTTCGCCAGATACTGGTTTTACACGAATAACGAAAACACGTTATACATAGAAGGAAGCGACAGGCGGTATTCACTCCACAAAATAAGCGGGAAGCACGCGGACGATAAAGTATATTTCGCCAAAATTCTAGATGAAATAAACGACGATGACTTTATCAGATGTGCCTTTGAATACTTCGTCACTAGACAATACGAAGAAATAAGTGTTATGACCGCATTTAAAACAAAATACAAGACGGAGCAGAAAATGGCTAACCTCCCAAAGGCTATTAAGTTTATGATTGACGCCATTTAAAACAAAATACAAGACGGAGCAGAAAATGGCTAACCTCCCAAAGGCTATTAAGTTTATGATTGACACCATTGAAGCAAAATTTGACAAAGTTGAAAGCAAAGATATAAAAGTAGAATCGGTACATCTATGCAAAAGATACAGAGAGTGGTGCTCAGAACAGGGAATATCTTATCATAAAGGAGCCCTCTTCACCCAACTGAAGCATGTAGGCATAGATAAGCCCAAACGAAGCGGAGGAAAAAACAACAAAAAATACAGATTCACAATAAATATCAGCACAATCCGAGACAAGATACGCGAGTATATCAAGGACGACGAATACGACTTCAATTTTGGATCGGGAGTTAATGAAGAGGATGATGATGTCTTTTGGGTGTAATATTATTGTTTTCAATAATGAAAACAAAGATACAAATAATATAAAACAGATTTTTTTTTTGGTGCTTATATATAGCATGCCATCAACCAAAGGAGAGTATCTGAGCCAAATAGAACAATGGACTCATTTAAGTAGCGACATAAAACTGCCAACAAGCAAATCGCTCAAAACTGAAATTGTCGCATTTTACGAAAAATACCGACCCGAACAACCCCCGCAGAGTGATAATGTTGAAGTTGAATTGCCCTCCGTTGATACATTGAAGAAGGTTGTTTTTAATGACGAACCAGAAGAATTTACGCCTTTTAAAGAAAGTGATTTGAAGGAAACTGGTATTACTGAAATCAAGGCCAACGTAGGAGAAGAATTGGCGAAAAAAGAAATGCAAGTTTTAGAAGCAAAAGAGGAACCTGCGCCAGTTAGGGAAAAGAAAACACCGATTAAAGCAAAGCGGAATCCGCCCGAGAGCGGGTATAGTTGCTATGAAATAATAACGGCACATTTGAAAGTATCAAAAGACCCGTTTAATTTCTTGTATATGAAAGTTGAAGACCGCACCATAATGCAGGAGGATATGAAGAAATGGCACGAGAGCAGATACTCACACATACCACCAGACCAACGCCCTATTCTTAAATATGGTAGGTTAGATTATAAGACGTTTTTCCGCGATGTCTTATCTCAACACGAGGGCAAACTCACGACATTAAAAGATATGTATGACAGGTTTCATGTGTAAGCGGCGGTTAGTGCTATGTCTCTCATCACATCAATATTAAAATATGATGGTTTAAAAGATACATAATCCGCAGATGCCGTTTTATAATATACTTCCAATGTTATTGGAGCATCTGTCGCATATGTCAATAAAACCTCATTAGTCGTATTTCCAGAAATTCGTATTGTTCTATTATTGGTGGTATCCGCGGGATTTGGACAAGTCATTAACCATATCATTTTCATTTGGACTCCCTATCTTTGAATTAGCCATACACAATCAAAAGACTTATACTCAATGGCGGTTGTATAATTTAGCACTTCGCTGTAAAAATCATCAACATTGGTTCCGTCCGTTTTATGAAACCAAAACTGAAAGGTTCCTATTCCAGACGGGGCGGGCAAATTTAAAGACCCGCGAAAAGCAACTTTAATGAAATAACCATATCCTAAATTAGATATTGTTTTGCTACCATAACCGCCCGTGCAAAGAGTAGTGAATGTTGAACTTTCCATCCACGACCTAAGATCAAGGCCAACATAAGCATTTTGAATGTTTCTTGTTAATGTCGGGGTAGCAGTGATTGCGATAGTTTTCGTATCAATTGACTGCTGTTCTTGTGATCGTCCGAATATATTCATTTTTTTAAGACTATATATATCTTATATTATAAAATAATAGAATTAAAATATGAACCATTTAGGCAATCCGTGGGCATATCACTATTACGGCTCTGTGATAATAGACGAGGATTTAGAAGTTGATGGTGTATTATATGGAGATCACATTGAAGCAAACTCAATACAAGCAAGGACTGACGACATAACGATATCCTCGCGAAATAATAACTCTTCTTTGTTGATATCTGATACTGGTTATGTGTCAATTAATAACGAATACGACTTACCAATAGCGGACGGCACGGCTAATCAAGTATTAAAGACAGATGGGTTGGGTAATACTTCCTTTGCTACATTAAATTCAAGTTATATAAGCGATTTTGAACTGGATAAATTAACGGATGTAGTCATAACCGCACCAATCGCAATGAATAGTTATCTCACATATAAGTCAATAAACTGGGTAAATAAAACCCTTCCAATAAATGTTGATGAATTCGGCAATATTAGTATGGGCGGTAATTTGAATATAACAGGAGTTAATTTATTAAATACGAAAGATGTTGATACTTGGATATCTGAGCACGACGACAATAATGATAAAGTGTCCGCGGATGGTTCAATTAATACACACAGCGATGTTTTAATTACAGGCACACCCGCCGATAACCAACTGCTCATTTATAGCACAGGGCAATGGAGAAACACAAACTCACCTTTTCTTAGATTGGATGGTCTCACTATGATGTTTGGAAATTTAAATATGGGAGGATTTAACATAACAAACGTCGGTAATGTTGATGGTATAGATGTTTCTGTTCTTGATACTTCGGTGATTAAACTAACAGGAGACCAAACCATAGCAGGAATTAAAACATTTAGCAGTATAATAATGCGAGTGCGGGGATTGATGCGAAAAGACAAAACATAATACATGTAAATTTACTAAATACCAAAGATGTTGATGAATGGATATTCGAGCATCAAGACAATAATAATAAGGTGTCAGCGAGTGGAAGTATAGATAGCCACAGCGATGTGATGATATCAGGCTTCCCAGCAGATAATCAACTGATTATGTATAGCACGGGACAATGGAGAAACACTACACCACCCTTTCTGAGATTAGACGGCACTGCTAGTATGACGGGAGCATTAAATATGGGTGGTTTTGCTATTTCTGGGGCTTCTACGTATAATGGAATTAATCTCGCAAATCTCGCGGTTGATGGTTCGGTGGTTAAACTAACAGGAATTAAAACATTTAGCAGTATAATAAATGCGAGTGCGGGGATTGATATGAAAAGCCAAAGCATAACAAATGTTAATCTTGTTGATGGCGTGGATGTTTCTACTCTTGACACTTCTGTCGTTAAACTAACAGGAGACCAAACCATAGCGGGGAATAAAAAATTTACATCAACTTTGGAAGTAAGTGGTTCGTCCAATCCTACTACTTTTGACGGCATTGGCATAGCCTTTGATACAAAAATAGGAATGATTGCCGCACAAAAAACTGCAACAGCGACTTGGTATCCGATACAAATAACGGGTTCGTATGTTGAGTTATATTCGGGTAATACTTTAATTATAACCGCAACTGGCACTACACTATCTTTGAATAACAACAAAATAACAAACTTAGCCACACCATCAGCAACAACGGACGGAGCAAATAAAAGTTATGTTGATACAAAAGACGGGCAAAATGTGAAACTAACAGGAAACCAAACAATAGCAGGAATCAAGACATTTAGCAGTGCCCTTGAAATAACTGGAAATTCAACGAATGCGACAACAAAGGGAACATTCGTGGTTTTTAACTCCACAGCCAATATAGGAACTATCGGATGCCTTGATATGGGCACGGGCGTAAATTATAACTTTGAAATAAATGCCAAAAAAATAAGTTTTATTATTGATGGGGCAATCGTCGGTTAGGTAAATGCTTCGGGGCTAGATTGTAATAGTAGCAAAATAGCCAACCTTGGAACTCCGACATTAGCGACGGACGGAGCGACAAAAGGGTATGCGGACACATTGGACGGGCAAAATGTAAAACTAACAGGAGACCAAACAATAACTGGAATTAAAACATTCAACGGGACAAGCACTACGATAAAATATCTAACTTTAACGAACAATGCTGATTTTAATAATCAAACTATCACTAATGGTGGAAATATTACATATAATGGGGCGAGGATATTAAACCAAAATGGAGGTGATATATTCTTTTCACAGACATCAGGTGATTACCAATATTTCTTATTTACTTTAAATACTGCTACAAGTGGAACCGCAGACCAAAGAGGTTATGTATTTACGAATGTAGCATTTGATGTAAAAGGGGCTGGACTTCATATATCAAAACTTTTGGATAATAAAAGTGCTTCGTCTGACATTGTCCGTTTTAACAATGCTGGCGGTATGCGATTTTATGGTGCCTTAGATATGAACTCAAACAATATAACAAATGGTGGAACAATAACTGGAACGACAATTACTTCAACTGCGGGGATATCAAAAACGACATTGACAACGAGCGACAAAATAACAATGGCGCTAGGAAAACCATTAATATTGGGAAGAACAACGAGAGAATTGGCGGCATACACGGGTGGATTAGAATTATACGGGACATCTGGTGTAGCAGGGCCGCATATACAAGCATTTACAACAGCCGATCCAAATTATCCTTGTTTTCAATTAATTAACAATAGTCATAGCGACATATCATTAAAATTTGATTGCTATTGGGACGGAGCAGTTAATGATAAGTCAAGTTCTGCTACCTCAAATTTTATGATATCCAAAGGCACTAATCTCCTTTTTCAATATGCGTCAGGAGTAGCGGTAGGAAGTAATATAACATTTAACACCGCAATAGACATCAGTAGTTCATCGGGCTTATTAACAACGAAGGCAATAACAGCGAGTGGAGCGATAACGGCAAATGCGGGGATATCAACAACAACATTAACAACAAGCGACAATATAGTAGTAGGTGCTGGAAAAAGTGTTTTCATAGATAGGTCAGGATATACAAACACAAACAACAAATTAGTTTTGTGGGATGGTGGAACAGGCTCCACGACTGCTTTTAATGGATTTGGTATCAAACAAGATACAATGATGTATAATGTTAATACCACAACCGATAATCACATATTTTACTATGGTGCCACAAATGAATTATTTAGAATTGGTAATGCTGGAATTACTGCTTCAAAGGCAATAACGGCAAATGCTGGATTAACTATGACAACAACATCCAGCGGATTTTTAACGCTAAGACAAAGACCAGGCAATACGTCCAACCCGCAAATATATATGAAAGCAGGAGACTCATCAGGTTATGCGGTAGTAATGAATACAGGTGGTTTATTACACGCTTGGTCAACTTCATTATCAAATGGTGAAAACAATACAGGTTATGTTTTTATGGCAGCAGGAGCGAATGTTTGGTCTTCTGGTTCAGACAGGAGATTAAAATCAGATATTAAAACACTAGACTGCGGGGATTGTTGCGATAAACTTATGAAAATAAACTGCTGTTCATATTATTTGAAATCAGACGAAAAGAAACAGAAAAAGAACCACGGATTTATTGCGGATGAAGTAAAAAAAATATTTCCAGAATTTGTATCTGAAAGTGGAATAAAAGCAGACGATGAGGATGGAAACTTTGAAAGTATATCATACACGGACTTCATACCAATATTAGTCAGTGCTTTTCAACACATGGCGGAAAAGGTAGTTAATTTAGAAAAAGAAAATAAAAATCTTATGAATATACTACAAGAAATTAGAGAAAATGTCAAATAATACGACTAGACTTCGCAGACCCCCGCCTATTATGGATATGGATGGCGAACTAACTCCAGAATTAAAATCTCGCGTTTTGGATATTAAACTAAAAAATGAGGAACGGAAGCAGGAGCATGAATACACCGATAGTTGGGACTGCTGTTGTATGACAAAAAAAACGGATAGCAGATTAATTAAATACTTATTTCAAATGGCGATCATAATAGCAATAATCGCATTAGCGATCGTAAAACTTTCTAATCATAATCTTGATTGTAATCAAACTAATGTGTATGTGGGGCTCATTTCGTTGATGGTAGGTATCGTTTTACCCTCTCCAAGTTCTGGGGGTAGTAAGAAGTAAATTAAAAACCAAAAACAGATAAACCGAGCATATTGTCGTAGTGTATTTGACTTTTAAGATGTTTCTGTAAATTATCTTTTCTAAACGAATTGCCACATGAACATTTGATTATGGTTGAACAACGTATTTTAGTTTTTTCAATAAGATTCTCTCTATTTTGCTCATAATATTCTTTGTGTTTTTTATCTATGCGCTCTTTGTTTCGTTCGTAATGTTCTTTACCTCGTTGTGAT
Source organism: Paulinella micropora (assembly GCA_019918135.1). Taxonomy (NCBI): domain Eukaryota; phylum Cercozoa; class Imbricatea; order Euglyphida; family Paulinellidae; genus Paulinella; species Paulinella micropora. Next base: position 49,209 of record WBZZ01004616.1, read on the forward strand.
ACATAATCTTTATTTTTTTCATACCAGTTTCGCTCTTTTTGTGATACCTTCTCTTTGTTTAATTCTCTATATTCTTTTATTTTTTGCGTCAAATATTCTTTATTTTCTTCATAATATTCTTTGTTGGTTCTACCTGCTATTCTTTTATTAATACATTTGTCTGTTTTTCTAATCCATTCTCCTTCTCGTTTCCTCAATTGATTTACATTTTCACACTGATATTCTTCAATCAATTCAACGAAGGCATCATAATATTTGACGATTTCAAAAGAAGAAACATAATCGCATTTACCATTCATCCATCTTTTATAAACAATTTTATGAGCATAAAGTCTTTTGTATAATGGTTGAGTGGTTGAACCGATATACACCTGATCCGTTTGATACGATCTGATAGCATATATTTTACCTTGTTTATAATCTGGCATCCTTTTATATCGTTTATTCTCGTTATCCTTAAATCACAAATTACCACATTCATATATATGTGTCCTGTACCAAGACGAACTATCACCCGCGCACATTAAAGGCAGTGCCTCATCAAAACTACGACACATATTATTTCCGTTATTTATGAAAACACACTTAAATCCAGTATTTACCCCTTGCTTTATACAATAAGCACACGATTCATTCTTTTTTTCTGAGTATCGCGAGTAAAAGTCGCAGGCAGTCCGCGACATAGCGGAGCACGCAAATAGCAATATTAACAACATATATTATCCCTCTTCTTTAATTATATTATTATAAATCGCTTCTCGTTGCTTATCTGATAGCGGTAAGCGGTAAAGGATATTTTCAGGTTTTCTAAAAATGTTGGGGTTTCTATTCACTAAGTTCTGAGTGATGCGGATTTGGTCAATTTCCTTCCCTAGCCTTTCCAACTCTTCAAGTTGTTGCTCGTCTTTGATTTTTTCTTTTTTATTTTCCATGTTATATAATAGCGGATATAAAAAATGCCACACGAAAAACCATTTTTTACATGTTACAACGAAATTAGACGCGAACATAAGTATTTGTTGGATGAAGCAGACCAATTTTGGATTGATAACGTTAATGAAGGTATCAATAATCAAGCCCGCGAGAGGCTTAGAGCGGATAGATTGTTGGATGCTTCAACAAAGAGGGGGAATACTATGGAGGATTTAAAAGATAAGATTAGTGCGTTGGACAATAAGCAAAGTATTTATGTAAATATGAATTACGATGAACTGAAAGCACACCTTCAAGATGACGGCGTTGATATGAAAGAATTTGAAAGAAAACACGGAACTGCCCCCATGAACGAACAAATGATTGAAATGCGAAAATTAGCCATGGCTACCGATAAATATGATATAGCGCACATGGAAGACAATATCCAGCAAATGAAGCGTGATATAGCGCAATTGGTAAAACAAGAATATAAAGAAGAAGACTTAAAACGATTAACCGATAAGGGCTTAACGTATATGAAAAATAAAGGCAAAGCGGACAAAACTCGCGTAATACGAAGAGAGGATAGAGCGCAAGCGGAGCAGGAATATGAGGAATGGAAAGAAAACCGAGAAGAGTGGGAGAGAAAACACCCAGATGATGCTTTAATAGAAGCACAGATAGGCGACGAACACAAGATGCTTGTGCCACGAATAGGTAATGACCCCCGAAGTGTAGAAAGATTTGTTAATGTTATTATTAGAAGTATTCAGGAGATAATTATGAGTCCCAGACTTAACAGATTACTTAACCTTGCTACAGGTGTTGGGCGATATGGTGTGAGAAGGCTAGCGTGGGGGCAGATATTGAGATTAATTGCCAACAATCCACAACTACGTGCGATGAATGTTGGATTACTTGGAAGAAGAAGAGCAGATGCTCTCAATACCTTTTTGCTGGCACAAGCAAGAAATGAAGTGCCAGAGGGTTTGCCTCCGCCTAATGCTCGTTTAATCGCAAGCGGGCAACAAAGAATAGGTGATTATGTGTTGAAGGATATGTTGAGAAGATTAGGCTTACAGGTATCAACAATGATGGCATGGCAGACATTTAAAACAGGCGTACAGACTATGACAGTTCTCGGTTTTGGAAAAACAGTTGGAGAAATATATAGAACATGGTCTGCTCAACCAGATGCTCTCATTAAGTTGGAAGAAGAACGAATTCATACCGAGGGAAGTAATTATAATGGTGGGGGCACACGAGTAGAAAGCCGTCTTCAATTAGAAGATAGAACTCGTGGCAAATTTCCTTACATTCTCCCAGCAGATGCTTTAGACTTGGTTGCTTTTGAACATGATTTATTGTATGCGTCAGGCGACAAGAATGTCCAAGACTTTGCCGATAAACGATACTTTGAAAGAATCACCAATATGAGTGATTATCTAACGAGTAATGGATTGGCTACGGCCGAAGTTGCTAAGAGTATTTTTGACAATTACAACTCAATGTTTTCAAAAGCGGATATATCTAGAATGGCCTTAGAAGCACAGGGAAGAGGCCATCAAACAAGCACTAAATCAAGGTGCTAGTATATCAGACGTAGCAGACGCAGATGATATTTTGGATAAGAGAATTTACGAAGAAGTGAGGGGTAAATTGACACCAGATCAAATGAAGCAATTGGAAGAGTTAGAGTTAAAAAATAGTCAAGTTGAAAAAACTAATCCACCGCAAGCAACACCAGCACCACAAAACATGCCACCACAAACTCAACCACCAGCACCACAACCAACACCTGAACCCAAACCAATACCAGCACCACAGACAACAGCATTTGTAGAGGAACCTGTTCAACCGCCACAGAATGATTTAAAAGAAGATCCAGATAATGCAACAACTAATGCCCAAATGGTTGATAGCATGAGAAGTATTGACCAATTGGTTGATAAGATTATGGGGAAATCTCCCGCCGATGAAAGAGAAGATATGTTAGCACTTATTCGGTTTCTAATGCCAAGCGACCAAAATGGAGGTATCGGCACTTCACAAACAAACCCACTTATTAAAGGCAACGAACTAAGACGCGATCGCATGCTAGACACCAAGAATGATTTTGAATCACTAGATAACACACGTTATGGCAACACAAATAATCACTTTATGTTGAATAGATACAATAGAGCAGTCATCAAGACCAGAATGAGCGAAAAAAGAGAGTTTCCAAAAATGAAACGAAAACTGACGAGAAACTTCCCCGCTGAAATCCCGCGACAAGTTCAAACTCGTCCAGAAAGAAAGGATTCTAAACCGCTCGTCAATCCTCCAAGTAATTATGCTTTTGGTAGTCCTTACTCTCCTTATTTCTATAATTACGCTTCACCACCCCAACCCTTTGGTGCCGAATATGATAATTATAGATACAATCCAAACTATTTTCAAAACCCATAATATAGTGAGACATGCCTAAATCTATACGTAAAGGATTAATAGCAAACAAGTTGCCACGAAAAACACTTTTGAAGCAGAATCTGGAGAAAACCAATATAGAAAAAGCACACGAGGAATTTACCATTGACAGGCCAGTAATAACAGAGTTAGATAGCCAAAAACCGCCCAAATTTAAGAATGATTTGGAAATACAACCAATTAAAACACAAAGAGATGGTATTGAATTGCTCCCTATTCAAAAAGAAGGAATATTGCCAGCAATGGGAACTATGGTTATATGTGCGAGCACTGGTGGAGGCAAATCAGTTATGATTTGTAATCTACTCGCCAAAAAGAACATGTTGAAAGGTTTTTATGATAGAATAGTAGTCTTTTGCTTAAGTCCGTGCCCGATTTTGGAGGACACTCTCAAGTTAAAAAAAGAAGACATAATCAAAGAAGATAGACCTGAGTTAATGAGAGACATATTAACCAAACAAAAAGAACTGATTAAAACTAAAGGGTTTAAGAAGGCACCAAAGATATTATTGTTATTGGATGACATTGCGCAGAGTAAAACTTTTCTCAAATCAGAAGTGCTTACCGAGTTGTTTTTCGCTTCAACACATGCTAAAGTGTCAGTCTGGGTTGCAACTCAGAGTTATACACAACTCCCACGAAGAATAAGAATTAATTGCCATTGGATGATTATTTTTAATGGAGTAAGGAGAAGCGAACTTGACAGACTGGCAGATGAATATGAAAGTCCTTTTCTCACCAAAAAAGAATTTTACAATATGGTTAAATATGCTACGGCAGAACCTTATTCATTTCTAGCAATTAATAATACGGCTAGTGATAGAACGACCCAGTTTAGAAAGAATTTCTCTACTATATTACGGCTTAATAAGGATAGAGATATGACAAACCTGTAAAAAAAATTAAATTAAATGGTTTTTTTTTCACCATAATATATGACATGACGGAATCAACTAAATTATACAAGACTTGCTATCAACAAGCAATTGCTATTTGGTATAAACAAAATGCGCAAGGAAAATTCGTAACGATTCGTAAGGGATCGCCCGAATACTTAGCAGTAAAGAAGATAGAAGAGGACATTAAGAGTGGCAAGATTAAGTGTCAATTAAAACCAAAAGTAAGCAAGGGGAGTAAGAACAATGAACAGCAACTAGACCAAATGCCAGATGAATCATTAAAAAGAAAAATACCAGACATAGAATCGGCAAAAACTTCATTGCCTAAACCAAATGCCAAACCTATTGAGATGTCTCCAGCACTTAAGATTGAACAATCTTTACCCAAATCTGTCAATCCCACTCCTGTTGCTGTGCCGAAACACACTACCACAACACCAGCAAGTAAGATAGAAGCAATGGAAGATGCTTCTAAGGAAACTCCACCACCACCTAAGGAGGTTGCTGAAACTAATGATGTTGATGTAAATCAAGCCATAGCGGATTTAAAGAAAATGAAAGAGGAAAGAATTACGCACCAGAATTTACAAATTATGAAAAAAATAATTAATGGTAATTGATAAAATAATATATTATGCGGATATTTATATATTCGCATTTATACAATGATTAAAAACTCAAGTGCTTCAAAACGTTTGCCAATTGACTTTATTAAGAAGATAAATGAAGCAAACCGACCGAAAAGTGATGGGTTTCAACTAAACCAGTTTGAATTGAGGAGTAGTCATGGTGCCCCATTAGTTAATCAACCATTAACTGAATTTGGCGATCTTGTCCCGTATGAGAAGAGCACTATTCAAAACACATTAACAGACATTTCTGATAAAAAAGAAAATGCGGATGTTGTTGATTTGGACACTGCTGTTAGCAGTTTGGCTTATTTAAAGAAAGCAGTTGAGAATGCTGAGGCAAGAGAGTTTCAATTAACTTCACCACAAGATGCGAGACTTGACAATATACAAAAATCAGTTGATTTTATTAAACAATCCGTTTCAGGTGAATAAATAATTATTTTTAATTTCTATTATTATTTTTTTAGTATAGTAGCATTGCGAATTTTACAATTTCATAACCACACAAAAAAATGGAAAGAAAGGAGATTGAAGTTACTGAGGAGTTGATGACACTCAACAACCTCAGATATGAGTTGCCAGCAAGTCTGGCGCTCTCTGAACAGGGAAGTATCTTTAAGAAGAACTTCGCCGACCAGCAGACTTATACCAGTGCATCGGGGACTGAAATGATTTTTACACTACAGGCGAGCACTGATTTTGTTTATGGAAAAATTGTTATTTAACATTTGACATTAAAGCAGATGGGTTGGTTACCACTGGGACAAACGATTGCGCGATTGGCTTTCAAAACACGCCAGCAACCGCTATTTTTGAACGATTTTTGTTGGAAAGCAAGGATGGTAGCGAACTTGAACGAATTGAAGATTTGAATAAACTGGTGCGAAATACTCTCCCGTGGCATTATCCTTTTGATTATCGCCGACAGGCGCAGATGGCGGGACAACGAGAAAATGTTGAAGTTAATAAGAATATTACCGACAATTCAGTCGTTGATTTTGCGGTTAATACTCCCACGGCCGTTGCGACTGGCCAATACTTGAAAGTTTGTATTCCTCTTCATTACTTTTCGGGAGTGTTTAATGAAGAAACTCTCATTCCTCCCTCTTTGGTTAGTGGTATGAGGCTTCGCTTGACATTTGCTCCGCCTCAGGAAGCATTGACTATTATTGGAAGTGGTGATGGAAAAGCTTCTTCTATTCCTGCTGGTTTTAATGGTTCCGTGTTGACTTTCACAATATCAAATCCAGTTGTTATGTTGGAGACATTCTCTCTTGCTCCTGGTGTCCAGAGAAATGTTATGGAACAGATGGGAAGCAAGGATGGGCTTCCATACACTTATGAAACATATTACAACCAAAAGGCAAATCCAGGCACGTCTGATGATTTTAATCTTCAAGTAAATAAGGCCGTCGCTCGTGCTCAGTGCTTGTATATCGTCACGCAAAACGTGCTCGCTGATAATGCTAATATTGATAACCTTGGAACTGCTCAAATGAATTATAAGCAGTATCAGTGCCGTATTGGTGATTGGTATGCTCCGCAACAAAAGATGGAACTCGGAGGAAGCACCGATACTCTGGCGGCAGTTCAACGAGGATGTGCCGAATTGTATATTAACAATCTCCAAGCGACTATGGGCATACGCGATGCTTACATGTCTTCATCTGTTTCTCTTGAAAACTTTCGTAAGTATTACTCTACTGGGGATAAAACAGGACTTACGTCTAACTCAGGATTTGCTACCATCATCCAGACACTCAACCAATCGCCACACATTGGAGCATCTGGAATTGCGGTTAATAACTCACGAACTGCGGAAGTCACTCTTCGTTATGCGGCCGATTATAACGCAGATCGCGTCATCACCGCTTGGTTGAAATACGTCAAAGTGGCGTCTATCTATCCATCTCGTGCCGTGGTCAAACAATAAAAAAATTAAAAATTAGAATAATATATAATTTATAATATAGCAATGTCATTTACGATAAGCAATCTTGAAGATGAAAAACGCACGAAAAAAAATTTCCTCCTTCGCGTCTCCTCAAGTGATAAAACAGAATCAAAATCAGCTTCTACTCACAATGGCCGTTTCGTCGTTGATTTACCAGCAACTGGTCGTAATATTGATATAGTCAGTGCTTATGTCGTTAAAAGTATCTCTATTCCAAACGTTTTCCCAAACATACCGAGTTATGCCAACACTCTCACATTGATTAAAACAACTGGATCGGCTACAAAAACGGCAATCGTAACAGAAAATCAATACACCATTGATACATTTATTACCGCCCTTCAAACTGCGATTAATTCAGCAATTACCCCTAACTCCGTAGTCATAACTTTGAACTCCGTTAATAAATTGAATTTCGCTTTCACTGGTGATACGTATGCTTTTGATTACGATAACAGCACTATTAGCGACAAGATAGGACTAACTGCCGATATCTCTGCCTCGGCGAGTAGCACAATGCAATCCATAGTCAATCTAATTGGTGAAACAGCAGTTTATGTGCATAGCCGTGCATTGAATCAGTCTGGTTTAGTTGAAGCAAATGGTAAATTTCTCCGTGGTTGGTAAATGTAATTTAGATAAACCCTATGGAGTCCAAGCCTATTTTGAATCGTCAAACGATGTCGCAGATTACGTCCCATTCAATACCACCAAGAGCTTAAGGTCTATTGATATCGTCATTAGAAATGCGCAAGGTGAAGTTTTGGAGGTTCCTTTGAACTTTGAGGATTCAATTCTTCTCAAAGTCTATCATGCTTAACCGAAAAAAAAAACAAACAAAAAAAAACATTTATTTTTTGATTATGTATTAAAGGTATGATAAAATATATGTAAAGATAAAAAGCGATGCCCTACTATAAACAAGGCAAAATATATAGTCTTAGATCACATCAAACTGATCAAGTCTATATCGGTTCAACTATTCAACAATTGTATAAGCGATTATTCTCACATAAAAGAGACTATAAACGTTGGATAAATGGTAAATATAATTATGTATATTCCTTTGAAATAGTTCAATATGATGATGCGTATGTTGAATTAGTTGAAGAATGCCCGTGCGATAATAAAATGCAATTAGATAAACGAGAAGGAGAAATAATAAGAAAAACAGAAAAATGTGTAAATAAATGTGTAGCAGGTAGAACTAAAAAAGAATATAACGAAGACAATAAAGAACATGTAGCGCAAAAAAAGAAAGAATGGGGAGAAGCAAATAAAGATAGAATTGCACGATATCGTGAAGCAAATAGAGAAACAAAAGAAAAAAGATATGATAAGTTATCATAAAAGAAATCCAATTGGTTTAGCCATATTTGGAATATGAAAATACATAAATATAATGACCTACATACAAAATTTAGATATACTATTTGTTCTGATAAAAAATATTAACTCACGGCGACGACAGCAACATAAAGAACAAATCCCCTGTGGTGTTAATATTGACCAATTCTACATATATTTGAAAAAAAATCACGCGCGTATAACAGAAAAGTTAATCAAGGATAAGGGTTTTGAATACATAAAAAAATGTCAATAGAGATACAAAAGAAAGTTGATGCGCAAATACAATATTCTATGATATAATATTTTGCCATAAATAAAACCTTCTTTTTTTGTTTAAATCTGATCTTCAATCCAGTTCAATGAAGCGTAAATGCTCGCCGTTCCACCGCTTGTATTTTGTGCGGATATAGTAAATGTCTTACCTGACCCTATCTTGCTATTATATTGAGACAAATCAATGTATATAGATGAACCACCAGACAACACATATGTAAATATCACACTTCCACCTGTTCTTGTTGTCCCCGCTGTATCAACCTCTGCTAACAATGTGTTTGTATCGTAATTTGAATAAGAAGGTGTTCCCCCTAATGTGGTATTAAGAATAATTCTTGCGATACACGTTTTAGTATCTGAATTGCTGATACACAAATTCTCAAAGTAGATTATGTTATAATTCGTTTTGCTGTTGAATGTGGCGCGGTTTCTAATAGTAAATATGGCATTCTCAGTTGATCCTATACTCTTGACATTGTCATACGAATTAGTCATAGCAATAGTCCGATCAATAACCCCTTCAACTGCCAAAAACATGCTAGCCGTTTTCATTACAACGGATGCCAGACTTGACGAATACGCCTTCGCATAAATAGCAAACGCCGCCTGATCCAATGATGGAGTGGTAGCAGTGCTCGCGTATTTAATCGCATGAATTACTTCCATTCGTCCAGTGCGCGGGTTTTCTATTTTGAATGTAATTTGACCACTGCCCAGATACTGAACAACTATTTCAAACACATTTAATTTGGTAAAATCAATCGCGGGGAAGTTTCCCGTATTATCACATTTATCAGCATTCCACGCATATTGACTAACCACATTTTCAACACTCCCCGCCGTTCTTACGACACACATTCCCGAGTTTGATTGTCTGAAACATAAATTGTCTGCTGGTGTGCCTATGCCAATATCGCAATTAAAAGTAGTCGCGGTGGTAGATGACGGAAACAATGCGGAGAATCTAGCAACTAAACCCATACCACTTCTATATTTGGCTCGCTTAATAGTCGTAATCTGCGCAGTTGAATTACCCGAGGCCGATGTAGTCAAAACCGCCATTGAATTAGCAGTTGATACCACCCCGCCGTTGGTTTCTGTTTTGTCAAAGAATCGCGTATTAATACCATATGTAAATACATTTTGTAATACTGGCGACAGAGTGGCCGTTCGCAATTATCCAAATGCCGTGGTTGGTAGTGCGTCTTTTATGCTATCAATAGATAAAGAAGAAGATGACGATGTAGTTGATGACGATGATGTATTTGTGCTTTGACCAAAAAGGTTCATTCTATATCATAATATAAAAGGTTTTTATATTTTATATAAAACATGTCAGTAATAATACGCGAATTGCCGAGTGATATAGTTGGACACATAAGGACATTCGTTTATTCAGAGATGCCACAGCCAAAATATGGAGAAGAATTTTGTAATGTATGCGGTTTGTCTCGCACATTTCAGTCGCACCCCCCAATTATAGCAGGCAATTTTTATGGCGTAGATTGTATTGAGTTTTTCACAATCTGCTCCATTAAATGCTACAGGCGAGAGTCTAATCTTAGAGCAAAATATGGAGAACCGCCTTTAGTCGTTGTTAAGTATTAGCCTTCTTTTTATTTCTCGTGCTTCTTCTTAATGGTGCTTTTGTTTCCTCTTCTTTTTTCGCTTCGCTCTTCGTCGCTTCGCCCCTCTTCTCTTTAATAAAAGTATTGACAATAACGGCTCCAATCCCGCTTAATTTTCGTAGTTTAGTATTTGTAATATTCGGGTTATCATTGTAAATCTGCTCAAGCAATTTATACTTATCCTCTCTGCTAGCACTTTTGCCTAATTGTTGATATTTACATTCTTCTTCTCCGTTTTCGCTTTTAATTTCATTAGTATTATTTAAATTCAGACATAAATCTATCTTGCGTCTCAACTCCTCTAATTCTGTTTTAATCCCTTCTGCCTTAATTTCTTCAGGGTCTGCAACATTAACCCAACTATAACTAAAACTGGTGAGCATATCGCCGTGCCCCAACACATTTGAAACCCATGTATTAAAATTCTCTAATTTCGGATTGGCGAAATTACTATACGACAAACTAGCATATAGTTTTCGTAACATACTGCTTTTCTGCGTGTATTCTGATAGCCAAGGGAAGATTTTGATAATTCTTTTGTTTAGTTCATTATTCTTTTGTTTATCAAGCACACCATCGCTGTTAATAATAACTGCGTTTTTCTTTTTGAAATGGTTTCGTATTGAATTTACTTTTTCTATTACAAACTGGGGAGTAAAAAGGACAACAGGCCTCTCAGTCCAATTCTTTTTTTGTCCTTCTCTTTTTTTCGCTAGGTTATTCACTCGCAACCAACTCGGTTTATCTGGTATTAATTCATATGTGTTTTTGTCAAATATTTCTACAGGCCTTGCTCCAATTGCTATCATCAAAGCAAGCAGTTTAAGATAAGGGTCATTACTTAATATCATATCATTCATTTTAGCCATTACATCACGGACATCAATTTGTATTTTTTGTTCATTTTTGGCTTTGACATCTTTCTTATATCCCTCAACGATATCAATCCGCTCGTCTTCATTTAGATTAAAATACTTATCAAGTTTGCTCATTTCATATACTTTTTCACTTTGGTAAGGCTCTATCGCTTTCTTTCTCACCTCAGAAAGTCTTTGTCGCCTACTATTCAAATTTGGATACACGATAGCATATTTTGGATATATGACTTTAAGTGCCTCAAGCACCTCTTCATCACTAGTTGGTGTGCTAAATAAAGATATAATAGCATTATGAAAGGCTATACTTGGTTTTAATTCGCTATCGTAGAAGTTGGACACAACTTCATAAATTTTTACTTTCGGTAGTAGCAACTCTTAACTGCCTAACAAACTTTTTGTCATCTTCGCTCCACATCGTAGTATATAATAGACAAGTCTATTTTTTTCTAAGTCAAAAATAGAAAATTAACTCCCTTCGTCTCAGTCCGCTTCGCCGACGCTTCCTTCATTGTTTGCCAGCGGTTATGTCTCAGAGCGTAAATCACCTTCAACTGCTTCTTTTTGCCCCGTCCTTAAAGTCCTTTTTTTTATTTTCAAGTCCCCGAAAACCGCAAGGACACCCTAGAAGCGGTATTTTATTGTAATTCTAACTCTGCCCATATTACCACACGCCCTATCCTTACTTTCTTGTTATTATTATTAACATTATTATTATAAAAAAGGGTATATAAATAAGGGATTTAACTTCATATGACTGAGTTTAACTATGCGTTTGACCCCCTCCCTTGTTTTGGCACCCTATTTTCAGAAAAGTTGGCAGCCCCCCCCCCCCTTTATTGTCCTGTGCCATTTGGCCGAGGGGGTAATGTTGAAACTGGAAACAAGAGAGTACATCCCCCGATAGTTTAAATGAAGACGTTTTAACAAAATAAGCCCCCTACACCTATTGCCTGAGTCCTTATGAGTTGGCGGATCCTTGTTTCCATAAGTACCCTTGATTTACAAAAACAGCAAAATACGCTCTCCTATTCATCGCGGGTAATAAACTGATTGAAAACTTGGCCTCCAAAACATTGAAAAAATTGATTTTTTTTTGACATTTTCAAACTTTTTTTCACGTTTTTGAGAAAAAAATGAATCAATAAAATGAGCATCTTATAAAAAAAAGAAAAAAAATAAGGACTTATTGAAAAAAAATAAGGACACCTAGCAAGGTTTATTCTGCTGTAATTCGTCTTACTCCGCATTACACTCTGTGCAAACACATCTTTGTCTCCTATGTTCGCATATCTGGCTTCCACTGCAGTCCCTGCAAAGGTGTTTTTGCCTCCTATGTTCGCATACCCCGCTTCCACCGCAGTCCTTGCAAAAGTATCTCTCTTTCTTATGCTCACATATCTCACCACCTCCGCAGTCCTTACATTTGCTTCTTCGTTTCTTATGCTCACATATCGCACCTCCACCGCATTCCATACATCTGGTTTTTCGTTTATTATGTTCGCATTTACGTTTATCATTCGCCACTCTATACATTCTTCTACAATCATCACAAGACTTCAACCTCCGCCCCTTGTCATTCAAAAATTGCCGTGGCAATCTCCAGCATTTACACTTACCGCACTTCTCATGTTTAACCTCTTCTGTTATCATTTCCATTATATATAGTTTCTTGTATGTCTTTAATATATAAATCAATAAGATAATATCGTTATGGCTGAACCGGAGCCACCAATTTTTGGGCGACGGGAGCACTTTTGCCGATCGTCCAAGGAGAAAAAGCAAAAAGCAAACGTTTGTGTGTATTCCCCCCAACCCCCCGCCACTCACTTCGTGAGTGTCCCCCCCCTTCCCCCCATTTTGTTGTGTGATCATTTATGTATTCGCGACTTGTCCAACCGCAAAGTATTAAACAAGCCTTAAAAAGTGTCAAATGTTTAACATACATTTTTCTAACTGAGCACATTAAGAGAGATTTTGACGAAAGGACACATAAACCATATACACGCAGTTTATATATATTTTTATGAAATAAAAATATGGTTTATGTGTCCTTTCGTCAAAATCTCTCTTAATGTGCTCAGTTAGAAAAATGTATGTTAAACATTTGACACTTTTTTTGTTTTCTATGTATGTTTTCTATATGTCAAATATTGGTTTTTTACTTTTTAAAGGCTTGTTTAATACTTTGCGGTTGGACAAGTCGCGAATACATAAATGATCATATATATATATGTGTGTGTGTGTGTGTGTGTATGTGTGTTTGTATGTGTGTGTGTGTATGTGCGTGTGAGTGTTTGTATATACGTATGTACATGTGTGTGTGTGTGTGTGTGTGTGTGTGTATGTGTGTGTGTGTGTATGTGCGTGTGTGTGTGCGTGTGTGTGTAATTGTGTACGTATGTATACGTATGTATGTATGTATGTATGTATGCGTGTGTTTGTGTGTGTATGTGTATGTATACGTATATGTGTATGTATACGTATATGTACGTATTTATGTATGTATAACGTATACATGTGTGTGTGAGAGAGAGAGCTAGAGAGAGAGAGAGAGAGAGAGAGAGAGAGAGAGAGAGAGATGGAGAGAGACAGAGACGGTACCGGTCTGAATAAAATGCACCTAGGCCTCAAAAATCCGGTCTGTTGAAAAAACTAGTCAGGTCGGTGCATTACCAATTACAATCCTGAACTCATTTGTTTGGAAGAGCAAAAAAAAAGGGCGTCAGTTTAAAAAAGAGTCGGAGCGCCTACATGGTACCCTTCTTTCTCTTGCAAGATCACTACCACCACTTATAGCACAACGTAACGTTCACATAACATAAAAAATCTACCACCATTTCTACACACTTTATGTAGCCGCCCAAAAAAAAAGCAGCAAAGCGGGACAAGGATGAGGACGTTGGCGACACGTCCAATGCAACGGCTGCAGGTTTCTCGAGTCTCTCTTGTTCTTCGTTTTTATTGAGAGAACAATTTAATTATTGCAAATCTCTCTCTCGCTCTCTCTCTCTCTCTCTCTCTCTCTCTCTCTCTCTCTCTCTCTCTCTCGCTCTCTCTCTCTCTCTCTCTCTCTCTCTCTCTCTCTCTCTCCCTCTCTCTCTCTCTCTCTCGCTCTCTCTCTCTCTCTCTCTCTCTCTCTCTCTCTCTATCTCTATCTCTCTATCTCTCTCTCTCTCTCTCTCTCTCTCTCTCTCTCTCTCTCTCTCTCTCTCTCTCTCTCTAGAGACAATCCCAGAGTCTCCCTCCAAGTCCACGCGCTCCCAAACGGCTGCAGGTCTCGAGTCTCTCTTGTTCTTCTTCGTTTTTTTTTACTGCATCGTGAGAGAACAATTTTTACAAATATTAATATCTCTCTCTCTCTCTCTCTCTCTCTCTCTCTCTCTCTCTCTCTCTCTCTCTCTCTCTCTCTCTCTCAGATTCTCCCTTCAAGTCCACGCGCTCCCAAGCTAGCGCTCAAACGGCTGTTCTCGAGTCTCTCTTGTTCTACTCTTCGTTTTTTTTACTGACAGATCAATTTTTACAAATATTAATCTCTCTCTCTCTCTCTCTCTCTCTCTCTCTCTCTCTCTCTCTCTCTCTCTCTCTCTCTCTCTCTAGAGAGAGAGAGAGAGAGAGAGAGACAAGCCCAGAGTCTCCCTCCAAGTCCACGCGCTCCCAAACGGCTGCAGGTCTCGAGTCTCTCTTGTTCTTCTTCGTTTTTTTTTTTACTGAGAGAACAATTTTGACAAATATTAATCTCTCTCTCTCTCTCTCTCTCTCTCTCTCTCTCTCTCTCTCTCTCTCTCTCTCTCTCTCTCTCTCTCTCTCTCTCTCTCTCTCTCTCTCTCTCTCAGATTCTCCCGCCAGGCGCACGCGTTCTCAGCAAACTGAGGATCCTACAGAAGTAAAGGTCGACGCCAGTAATCAAGGTCGATCAGTATTGCATGACATAGTAAGTGATGCGCACTAAGGTTTTAGTGATGGTCACTGTGTTTTATTTTGTACTGATCGTCACTATGGTTAGTGACCAGCACTAAGTCTAATATATTTAGTGCCCATCACTACATAGTTAGTGCCCATCACTACATAGTTAGTGCCCATCACTTACTATGTAGTCGTAGTTACAATTTTACATAAAAAAATACAATTTTGCTATATTCATGCATACATACATACATACATTTGTACAATCTACATACATACATACATACAAAAGACTTAGGTGACAAGGACGCCCTGAAGTCTGAGACAGGTGCTTTCGACGCATCGAGAGACGCTGATGCAGAATGCGCTGCCTTCTCAGAGTCTGCGGTACATACATAGATAGGTACATAGATAGACACATAGATACATCGATACAATATTAGACACATAGATAGATACATAGGTACATAGATAGATACATAGGTACATAGATAGATAGATAGATACATAGATAGATAGGTAGATAGATAGATAGATAGATAGGTAGATGGATAGGTAGATATAGATAGGTAGATAGATAGACTGGCACGGAAGCACCCAGGCGGCCTTAGCAGTTTCGCTATTGATCGTGCTCGTTGGGTGAGACAATTTATGGCCTGTCCCAATCTTGTTTTTGACACGGAAGTTTTTACACCAAAAGAGCAGCTGCAAAGAATACTAGGCCAGGGCGAAGATGAATTACAACATGGAGGGGTTGAGGACTCTGGGTGGGACGAGGAGCAAACAGAAAATTTCTCGATCTGTTTAGCCGGCAGCAAGCGCTCTACGAGATTAACACTAGTGGCAAGTTTTTATTTCATCTCAGCTGGCCAGGGCAGCAGAGCGCCGCGGTGCAAGAGCTTCTAGCACTGCGCAAGACCTTGCCGGTATATGCAGGTAAGTGCCCATCAATACATAGTAAATGCCCAACACTAGATAGTAAGGTTCACTACATAGTAAGTGCTCATCACTACATAGTAAGTCACCATCACTACATAGTAAGTGCCAATCACTACTAGTAAGTTCCCATCACTACATAGTAAGTGCCCATCACTACATAGTAAGTGCACATCACTACACAGTAAGTGCCCATCACTACATATGCAATAGTAAGTGCCCATCACTACGTATTAAGTGCCCATCACTAGGTAGATAGATAACTATCTACTGTCGTTACTAGTTCTTGCTTTTCTGCCTTGTGAACAAGGTAATGGAAGAAGAGCGCCACCTGCACCCAGCGCATCGCAGCCAGTCTGGCCCAGCGCAGGCACAGCGAAGCTTGGAAGATATGAGGGAGATTCTTGGAGAGGATGAGGATGATACTGCAGCCGTGCCAGACGATAAGGAAGGGGAGTCTGCAGGTGAGGAAGAAGTGGAGGAGGAGAACACAGTGTATATCACAGAGGTCGCGCCCGGAAACGAGTATGTGGAACAAGTACTGTGCACTGCTCACATGGAGGCTGAAAAGAAACCAACCCCATTGACGATTCAAATGAACCTCAGGTATTCGTTCCAAGTTTCATAAATACGTTACAAGTGTGATTGCAAAGTTCAAGTTTCATACATACAGTGTGATTGCAATGTGACAATCTCAGGGTGTCCTTCAAGGAATTGCTGGATTCCCACGTGAAGGTCTTTGCGGATAGGGAGATGACGAAGAGTCTTCCTATACAAAGACTGGGTATGTTGATTCTTAGCATTACTGATAATATCACCTGAGCCACATAGGATGTAGTGATGGTCACTTTGCAGTTAGTGATGATCACTTTGCAGTTAGTGATGGACTTAGAGGTTAGTGATGGTCACTTACAGGTCAGTGATGATCATTTAGAGATCAGTGATGATCACTCAGAGGTTAGTGATGGTTACTTAGACGTTAGTGATGATCGTTGCATAGCACATCATTGCTTGCCATGTGCAGAGACTTCTCTGACAATCACGGCGAAAGCTCTCAGGAACTTCTCCAAGAGCAAAATGTTCAGCAAAATGCCAGTGACAGAGTAACTTACTGTCCTGTTTGCATATGTTACTGCTTCATGTATTGCGAGGGTATGTGCAGGCCCTGGGGCAAGGAGAAAAAGACATCATTTCAGGCACTGAAAGAATCAATGCATGTAATCAAGTATGACGAGTTAGATCCACAGCTAGCTAAGCTAGATATTGCATGTCTCATCTTTAGTTATCATAAAGGTATTCCTGGAATGTACCAGTTTAGGAGGCAAATGGATAGAAACATAGCGAAGGTCTCTCTCTCTCTCTCTCTCTCTCTCTCTAAAATAGTAATAATAATAATAATAATAGTGCTTCTCTGTCAATGGCTGATGCATTTCTGCACATGCGCCTCCATCGTCTCACCCGTGAGGTGAGTACGAAGAATTGACGATAAGCTCTAATGACACCCCCGCAAGGGCAGTTCCAACACTTCCAGACGGGCCGGTATGTTCAATGAAAATACTGGTCCAGAAATAGACAGGTATGTTCAATGAAAATACTGGTGGCACCGACGGGAATCGAACTGGCGACAGGGCCCAGATGGTAGAACTTGACCACTGGGCTATCACGGTGTCCATAATAATAATAATAATAATAATAATAATAATAATAATAATAATAATAATAATAGTAATAATAATAATAATAATAATAATAATAATAATAATAGTAATAACTTTCTGTGTGTGTCTCAAACATATACTCTCACTCTTCTCTCTCTGAAGTTAGTGATGGTCACTTCAAAGTTAGTGATGGTCACTTTGAGTTTAGAGTTTAGTGATGGTGTCTTCGAAGTTAGTGATAGTCACTTAGATGTTAGTGATGGTCACTCGGAAGTAAGTGATGGTCACTTAAACATTAGTGATGTTCACTTAGATGTTAGTGATGGTCGCTTAAAAGTTAGTGATGGTCACTTAGATGTTAGTGATGGTCACTTTGAGGTTAGTCGCTGGACATAACGGTACGCTAGCACACTCTAGCCTTTACGGATCAGTTAGACTCGAAAGCATACATACATAACGGTACGCTAGCGACCCTACCTGCCTCGAAACGCCGCACCGGTTGTTGTAGGCTTTGGGCACACTTTAACACGACTACTATTTTAAAAGGTTAAATTGTGCCCAAAGCCTTCCTCTCTCTCTTCGAAGTTAGTGATGGTCATTTGGAAGTTAGTGATGGTCACTTTGAGGTTAGATGTTAGTGATGGTATCTTCGAAGTTAGTGATAGTCACTTAGCAGTTAGTGATGGTCACTCGGAATTCAGTGATGGTCACTTAACATTTAGTGATGGTCACTTAACAGTTAGTGATGGTCACTTAACAGTTAGTGATGGTCACTTAACAGTTAGTGATGGTCT
>WBZZ01004616.1:205000-210000 GCA_019918135.1 Paulinella micropora
TATTATTATCCCTGAAAGGTGTTGGTCAAGAAGGTGGGGGGTTTAGGGGGAGGGGGGAAATGAAAATTGTGTACCCTCCCCGCCGTCCACCCGCAAATCGGCACCCCTGTCGGAATAAATCATGGTTTGTGGGAACGAGGAGGAGCTGGGAGCTCATATTTGCAGGGTGGCTCGCCCCAGACTCGATGTTGATGCTGATATGATTTTTTGGAATTCACGCAAATATTTGCGTTAAAGGAGTGTCCTGAATGCCTTTTTTTTTGGGGGGGGGGGGGGGGCCTTTTTTTGCACCCCCTATTATCCCTATAAATCATGGTGTGAACCAGGAGGAGTTGGGAGCTCATATTGGCAGGGTGGCTAGCCCCAGACTCGATGTTGATGCTGATATAGTTTTTTGGAATTCACGCAAAAATTTGCGTTAGGGGAGTGTCCTGAATGCCAAATTCCTTGTTTTTTTTTGGCCAATTTTTGAACCCCCCATCCCTATAAATCATGGTTTGTGCCTATTTTTGCACCCCCCCATCCCTATAAATCATGGTTTGTGGGAACCAGGAGTTGGGAGCTCATATTGGCAGGGTGGCTAGCCCCAGACTCGATGTTGATGCTGTATAATTTTTTTGGAATTCACGCAATAATTTGCGTTAGGGGAGTGTCCTGAATGCCAAATTTCCTTGTTTTTTAGCAGCACTTGCCGGTGCCTCCGGCAATTAAACGTACCCTGTCGACGGGGCAGGGGGTTCCGGGGGGCCCTCCCCCCGGGAACCCAGCCCTGTGATTGTACATACCCGTTCTGGTCGCGGGTGGCACCCACACCTGAAAATTGAGGTTTTTTGCCACCAGGCGCCCTTTGTGGCATCTCCGGCAATTCAATGTACCCTGTCGAAGGGAAATGGGGGGTCCGGGGGAGCCCTGCGATTGCACGTACCCGTTCTGGTCGCGGGTGGCACCCACACCTGAAAATTGAGGTTTTTTTGCCACCAGGCGCCCTTTGCGGCACCTCCGGCAATTCAACGTACCCTGTCGAAGGGAAAGGGGGCCCGCGGGGGGGGGGGGGGGGGGGGGGCCTCCAAAAAGTGATCAGAAGTGGGGCTGGCGGGGTTTGGTGCGCTTTCGATAAACCATCCTTTCAGGTGTTGGCGCAGCCCCTAGTTATTATTATTATTATTATTATTATTATTATTATTATTATTATTATTATGGACACCGTGATAGCCCAGTGGTCAAGTTCTACCATCTGGGCCCTGTCGCCAGTTCGATTCCCGTCGGTGCCACCAGTATTTTCATTGAACATACCGGTCTATTTCTGGACCAGCATTTTCATTGAACATACCGGCCCGTCTGGAAGTGTTGGAACTGCCCTTGCGGGGGTGTCATTAGAGCTTATCGTCAATTCTTCGTACTCCCCTCACGGGTGAGACGATGGAGGCGCATGTGCAGAAATGCATCAGCCATTGACAGAGAAGCACTATTATTATTATTATTATTATTATCATTATTGATGGAGGCGCATGTGCAGATTTGCATCAGCCATTGACAGAGAAGCACTATTATCATTATTATTATTATTATTATTATTATTATTATTGTTGTTGTTGTTGTTGTTGTTGTTGTTAGCTAAGCTTGCGGAGTTGGATAAGATGATCTACTCCGAGTGGTTTTGCACCGAAGGTCGTGCGCCCATATTACTATGTGTAATCAAGTAAAATCACATGTCTTTATATATATGGGGGAGGGGGGGGGGGGGGGGGGGAGAGAATGATAATATAGCTTATTCATGTGGATTTTTTCACATGTGCAGGGGGGCTTTCCTTGGACGATATCGACCTCTGGTACATTCCCGCTCAACAAATAATAATAATAATAATAATAATAATACTAAACTAAAAAAACAAAATAAAAAATCAACATTTTCAACAACAAAAAAAAAGAAAAAAAAAAAAAACAGCAGCATCAGTCAAGATCAATCAAAAGAAATCAAAAGTATCGTTCTCTCTCTCTATCTCTATCTCTCTCTCTATCTCTCTCTCTCTCTCTCTCCCCCTTTTTTTTTTTTTTTTTTTTTTTTTTTTTTTTTTTTTTAATTACGTTTTCTTTACAGGGCACGTTTGCGTTCGGTTACCATCATCAAGGGCGCAGTTCTTCCTCCCAAGACGCGGGCATATATGGATAACCTCTCCAAGGCAGGCGACATACTTCTGTACGACGTCATGGCGATTTGAGGTGTGTTAATATTTGCGGCTACCATTGTTGAGGATGTTTTCTTCTGCAACCTGAAGGACGGTGCCGAAATCAATGCAAAAATTAACCTTATGCTAACAAGCTTGTGTTAGTTCTATTCTTGGTTTATCGTTGCAGTCTTCAATTTGACAAAAGTTATATACCTCAAGTCATGCATTTTCGTTGACATTAATAGTAATGCCTCGAAGCCATGTCATGGTATCTGTTAAGTAGTACAGTCGTAATTTCATTAAATATTTATTAATTCAGATCTATGATATCGAAATCCATCTGTCTAAGTAAAAAGTCGTGACTTTAGTGGAAGACTCCCCCCGCCCCCCCCCCCCCTCCCCCCCAAAAAAATTGAACATATGTACTGAAAAATAAGAGTTGAAAACAACTTAGTGAAGGTGATGTTACCATTTGGTCTTTAATGATTCGTGCCGGTATTAATTTGTAAAAAGTTCCTATGTCAAAAAATATTAATATCAAACCGAATGAATAATTCAAGCTAAGTACTGCTTTGTCTAAGACTGAGCATGTGAGTTTGGATACAACCCCAAGGGATAAATACATAACAAATTTTTATTAAAAGACTCTATGGCTCAGCGGCAAACAGCCCTAACTCCTAAAAGTAGGTGAAATATTGCTGTTGACATTCAAGACAACAAAAAAAATTGATTTTTCTGTTTTGGTTGGAATTTCAGTTTTGGTTGGAATTGTGATTTTGGGTGAAAATTTGAATTTTTCAAATTAACTGCTATATTCGTCCGCAAAATATCGTAAATTTTCGCGAAATGTTACCGTTAAATTTGAAAATTTGAATTTTTGTCACAAAAATGAAAAACTGTCACAAAAATGAAAATCTGACACAAAAATGAAAAACTAATTTTTGTTGTTGTCTTGAATGTCAACAGCAATAAGTAAATAGCTGAGAGGTCAATTCGTTTATTTACGTTGATTTCTACTGGTTTGCAGACTTGGCTTGCAAAATACTATCTTGGTCGATCGTAGATTGTCAGTGAGTAGCTGTTAAACTACACTTGAAGTTAAATGTGCAAAGTACTTGAAGGTTGCTTCAAGTTCAACTGATTTATGTTCAAGTGGAAGTCCTGAATTTTCATTTGGGAAAGTCTTTCTGAGCCAAATGGCTGTGCACTGCAAAGCACTGCAAATATCATTTTTATGTTCTCTTGACTGTGTTCCCCAAAATTTACCTGTTTTTGCGGTTTTCTGTATATCTAAGGGAAAAAGGCAATAGAGAAAGTGAAAATTGCAATTACTGTAAAAACTTTGATTAAATAGTTTGAAGTCATTCCTGGAAGAAATCGACTCTTGAAGCTAGTTAGTGAAGTCGAAACGTCGTGCAGAGGAGAATCTAACGGATCGGTCAAAAACAGTAAAATATCAACTGTAGTGGTTCAAGTTTGGCCGGTCGTTAAAGTGTTCAGTCTGATAGCTCCCCCCCCCCCAGACCTAATGATTGAGTAGAGTTTCGTACAGAGTGAGTGACAAATGATTGGTCAGTGACTTGCCTCAGAAAAATAAATAGGAGAAAAGAGAAAGATGTGTTTCTTTTACTACCTAAGAGGAAGATGAAAAAGAAGTGTGTCGATGCCACGGTGTAGCGCAGTGTAGACGGAGATCAGCCGGGGCCGGATATCGGGATGCGGAAGCGGAACTGAAACAATTGAGGCGCAGCCAGTAGCGATGCGTTGATATCGGGGAGCTGACGTCGAGCCGTAGGAAGCTAGGTGGCACTGTATTGCACAGCCGAGATGAACCAAATTTAATGCACTAATTATGCCATGCTAATATAATCACTGAGGTGTTCAGATTCGATGAGGATGATTGTTGACCTGCAGGCATAAGAGGCGACCAAGGACTTACAGGGATACTCAGGTCGTGGCGTAGCTTGTCTAGGGACGATGGCGGGCCAAGTGGGAAAAGCTCTGGGCTGTGGCGGGTGAAGCCGGTACGATGGGTAAAACCCACTTGAGAGTGTTGAGGTGGCTATTCCTTCGATGTAGCTTGTTTACCTTTCTGGAAGATATGAAGTGGGAAGGATTCGCCGGTGATGAGAGGGCCTTTGAGATGCTTAAGAACGCTGGCAGGAAGTCGGCATTTGTCTTTGTTGGTCTTGTGAGAGCGCCACTCGATGTGTCGATGAACGACTTGATCGTTTGTTGTGTCGAAGAGAAGGGGCTTCCAGTGGGCCAAGGGATTACCCCAGCGTTGGATAGTGGTTTGGTCCTTCGTGTCTTCGTAGATGGGACGGAAGAGAGGGTTCTTGTCTGAGGTCGTACCGAGCTGGTGAACTACGAGGTCGTTTTCCTCGTTCTCTGGGTCCTCGTCTAAAATGCCAAGTTTAACCTGATCGCGGTCGATGAATGCTACGACTTCGCCGATGGTGTGGTTGACTGAGTCGTCGTCGTGATCGTCTACTGCGACGGTGTTAAGAGGCCGTCAGTGGGTGCAGTATACGGAGCGAGGTGTGAGCGGTTGATGTGTTTCAGTACCTTGTTGGTCTTGAGATGACGCAGCTTGAAGCAGTCGAACTGAAGAACGGAGGCTGGAATGCCTTGCTTGGAAGGCTTGGGGCGGTAGACGGAGACTGTGTCGTTTACTTTTCATTCCTTGACAGCCTTGCGGCGGCCTTTGTTCTTT
This sequence comes from Paulinella micropora, assembly GCA_019918135.1. Classification (NCBI taxonomy): domain Eukaryota; phylum Cercozoa; class Imbricatea; order Euglyphida; family Paulinellidae; genus Paulinella; species Paulinella micropora. Next base: position 209,885 of record WBZZ01004616.1, read on the forward strand.
TGAGCGACGGACCGGGCGCGGGTAACGGTGGTGTACGCGCTGACATACGTTGTGACAGCGGTGCGGGCGCTGTTCAACAGTGCGATCTGTTCGGCCGATTGTATTGACAGTGTCGG
>WBZZ01004616.1:215000-227500 GCA_019918135.1 Paulinella micropora
ATGAAAATACTGGTGGCACCGACGGGAATCGAACTGGCGACAGGGCCCAGATGGTAGAACTTGACCACTGGGCTATCACGGTGTCCATAAAATAATAACAATAATAATAATAATAATAATAATAATAATAATAATAATAATAATAATAATAATAATAATAATGATAATATCAATACTGAATAATAATAATAATAATAATAATAATAATAATACTATATCTGAGGCGTACTGATGCAGCTAATGGCATATCCTCAACGGACATAAGCCTCCAATACCCTTGTTCGAGGTCCTCCACCCCCTGTGTCAGTCTCTCGCCTGATGATCGGGGCCACCGATGGAGCTCCTGAGGGCAAGACTGCACTAAGCCGAGGTTATTCCGCAGTCCCAGCAACCTCTTGCAAGACGTCACCGAATGTGCAAGTGCATACACCAAGCGCGGTTGCTAGAGCTGCCTCGAAACCCCACCCATAACAATCTGGTGTCTGCCGGGTCCTGGGCTATCAACCAGCATAGGCGGAGTTTAAGATCTTTTACCCGCGCAACGACCCTCCTCCCCAGCATCTACCACCAAAGGGTTATGAGTTGGCGTCACAGTTTAACGCCTTGAGGCCATTGGGCTGGAACTCTGTTTAGCAAGTGTGACTAGTTTTTTTCATCGGGATTTCCCTCAAATATGTCACAGTCAACACTCCAAAATAATAATAATAATAATAATAATAATAATAATAATAATAATAATAATAATAATAATAATAATAATAATAATAATAATAATAATAATAATAATACCCTCAGGAGCTCCATCGGTGGCCCCGATCATCAGGCGAGAGACTGACACGGGGGGGTGGAGGACCTCGAACAAGGGTATTGGAGGCTTATGTCCGTTGAGGATATGCCATTAGCTGCATCAGTACGCCTCAGATATAGTAAATCTGCCTTGGAGTGTTGACTGTGACATATTTGAGGGAAATCCCGATGAAAAAACCTAGTCACACTTGCTAAACAGAGTTCCAGCCCAATGGCCTCAAGGCGTTAAACTGTGACGCCAACTCATAACCCTTTGGTGGTAGATGCTGGGGAGGAGGGTCGTTGCGCGCGTAAAAGATCTTAAACTCCGCATATGCTGGTTGATAGCCCAGGACCCAGCAGACACCAGATTGTTATGGGTGGGGTTTCGAGGCAGCTCTAGCAACCGCGCTTGGTGTATGCACTTGCACATTCGGTGACGTCTTGCAAGAGGTTGCTGGGACTGCGGAATAACCTCGGCTTAGTGCAGTCTTGCCCTCAGGAGCTCCATCGGTGGCCCCGATCATCAGGCGAGAGACTGACACGGGGGGGTGGAGGACCTCGAACAAGGGTATTGGAGGCTTATGTCCGTTGAGGATATGCCATTAGCTGCATCAGTACGCCTCAGATATGATAAAATAATAATGATAATAATAATAATAATAGTAATAATAATAATAATAATAATAATAATAATAATAATAATAATAATAATAATAATAATAATAATTTCATAATAATAATAATAATAATAATAATAATAATAATAATAATAATAATAATAATAATAATAATAGTGCTTCTCTGTCAATGGCTGATGCATTTCTGCACATGCGCCTCCATCGTCTCACCCGTGAGGGGAGTACGAAGAATTGACGAGCTCTAATGACACCCCCGCAAGGGCAGTTCCAACACTTCCAGACGGACCGGTATGTTCAATGAAAATACTGGTCCAGACGGACCGGTATGTTCAATGAAATTACTGGTGGCACCGACGGGAATCGAACTGGCGACAGGGCCCAGATGGTAAATAATAATAATAATAATAATAATAATAATAATAATAATAATAATAATAATAATAATAATAATAATAATAATAATAATAATAATAATAATAATAATAATAATAATAATAATAATAATAATAATAATAATAATAATAATAATAATAATAATAATAATAATATGTATGTATCGTCTGCCAATTGCTGAGCCAAAAGGCCATGTGCATTCAGTCCTCCATTCCATAAGGAAAGTCTCCACACCAATCGGTGGAATAAAGGAAGTGACGGCATAGAACATTACTCTAGGAGCTTTATACCAATCAGCCCATGGAAGGGGACCGATGGCCTATGTACTCCCTAAATAATAATAATAATAATAATAACAATAATAATAATAATAATACTATATCTGAGGCGTACTGATGCAGCTAATGGCATATCCTCAACGGACATAAGCCTCCAATACCCTTGTTCGAGGTCCTCCACCCCCCCGTGTCAGTCTCTCGCCTGATGATCGGGGCCACCGATGGAGCTCCTGAGGGCAAGACTGCACTAAGCCGAGGTTATTCCGCAGTCCCAGCAACCTCTTGCAAGACGTCACCGAATGTGCTAGTGCATACACCAAGCGCGGTTGCTAGAGCTGCCTCGAAACCCCACCCATAACAATCTGGTGTCTGCTGGGTCCTGGGCTATCAACCAGCATATGCGGAGTTTAAGATCTTTTACGCGCGCAACGACCCTCCTCCCCAGCATCTACCACCACAGGGTTATGAGTTGGCGTCACAGTTTAACGCCTTGAGGCCATTGGGCTGGAACTCTGTTTAGCAAGTGTGACTAGGTTTTTTCATCGGGATTTCCCTCAAATATGTCACAGTCAACACTCAAAGGCAGATTTACTACTACTACTACTAATAATAATAATAATAATAATAATAATAATAATAATAATAATAATAATAATAATAATAATAATAATAATAATAATAGTGCTTCTCTGTCAATGGCTGATGCATTTCTGCACATGCGCCTCCATCGTCTCACCCGTGAGGGGAGTACGAAGAATTGACGATAAGCTCTAATGACACCCCCGCAAGGGCAGTTCCAACACTTCCAGACGGGCCGGTATGTTCAATGAAAATACTGGTCCAGACGGATCGGTATGTTCAATGAAAATACTGGTGGCACCGACGGGAATCGAACTGGCGACAGGGCCCAGATGGTAGAACTTGACCACTGGGCTATCACGGTGTCCATAAAATAATAATAATAATAATAATAATAATAATAATAATAATAATAATAATAATAATAATAATAATAATAATAATAATAATAATAATAATAATAATAATAATAATAATAACGAGTGGCAAGTATTCTATTAATAACGAGTGGCAAGTATTCACCATCAAAGAAAATTGGGGGTATGAGAGGGGTATGGGAGGGCTATGGGAGGGTATGGCAGGGGTATGAGAGGGGTATGGCAGGGGTATGTGAGGGGTATGATACCTATATCTTTCGCATCGCTGTAGCAATTAACTCAGTACTTTATGCACTCGTCCATAGTCATGCGACTTTTTGTGCTCTTCGACTTGGGATCACCAAAAGGCACGGCAGTTGTTGAATAACCAGAGTCTGCACAAAACCTTAACCAGCTCTCATCCATTGCCTTCCAACGTTCTTGTTTTATCTTGAACAGATTAGTTTGAGCCTTGTAGCCTAATTTGATTGCTTTATCTGTCTCATACTTTTCTTGTCTCACTTCTTCGTTTCTTATCTCTGCTTGTGTTCTGGGTTTATTTTTACATTCTTTAAAAGGTGGAATCGATATAACTCTTTTCCCTTTGAACAAGGGCAACATATGACGCAAGACAATACCATAACCAATGCTATGCGCGAAATCTGCATCACATCTTCGTGAACAGGAACGTTTTAACAAAAACAGGGGACTTTTCCCTGTACATCCGTTTATTTCTTCCCCACGCGCGTCAGCTGCAGCGCCATAAAGCTCATACTCATCTGTTGTTTTTCTCCTACACGGAGGACGAGCCAACGAACACGTTTCTTATCTCCATCTATTTGCTTTCCTCTGCACCAGCTGTAAGGGCAGCCTCGTACGCTTTTGGGGCCGATATGACACATAATGTCACACATAGCTGGCGTGTCGGCACATATAGAGTAAATGTGTACTTTCTGTTCTACAAGTTCAGTGAAAGTCGCTTCGCACCATGGCCACGCATTGGTTGGCTTTTCACCGTACGGCAAAATGTCAAAAATTTCAGTGTTCCATTTTCTATTTCTATGTTCAAAGTCCATTACTCTACAAGTAGTTAGTGTCTGCGATTTTTTTTGAGCACGCTTACCCTTCTGTATCGGGGACGCATTCCATGACCAACAAAGCGACAGCCAGTTTTTCACATCCTACATACAATTTTTAATTGTAATATGAATATTTTTTTAAGTAAAAAGTAAAAAAAAAAAAAAAAAAAAATTATTACTTGTAACTTTTTGAGAGAGGCAAAGAGAGAGGCAAAGAGAGAAAGAGAGAGAGAGAGAGAGAGAGAGAGAGAGAGAGGCGGAGTATGAGGGGTATGAGAGGGGTATGAGAAGTGGGGTATGAGTGGGGTTTGAGAAGTGGGGTATGAGAAGGGTATGAGAGAGGTATGAGAGGTGGGGTATGACAGGGGTATGACAGGGGTATGACAGGGGTATGAGAGGTGGGGTATGAGAGGGGTATAAGAGGGGTATGAGAGGTGGAGTATGAGGGGGGTATGAGAGGGGTATGAGAGGGGTATGGCAGGGGTATGAGAAGGGTATGAGAGGTGGGGTATGACAGGGGTATAACATCCACTCCAGCTAAAAGGACTTGTCCCTTTTGCCACCTTTTGCCACGGCAACTACTAAAAATATAGTGGCAGATTCCGGTAAGTTTTACATGCTTATTTTGATTATTCATGTTGAAACAGCATATCTAAGTAATAAAAATCAATTTTGAATGTTTTTTCAAGTTGCCAGGATCACTAGATCAGCAAAAGTATAGCAAAAAAGTGACAAATATTTTTACTGTTTATTTTCCACTTATTTGCCACTTTTTTGCTAGATTTTTACTGTAATTTCAACGCCTAAAGTTGAATCACATCATAAATTAATAAAAAATCAAATTTAAATTATGCTACATCATACAGCACAATTGTGCGGGTGGCACCAGTACTTGAAATTTAGTGACACTTGCCACTCATAATTTCACTAAGTCAGTACTACATACGTGGTCGAAACAAAATAAATCCTGCCGTGTTTACTTCCTAATTCATTTAAATAATCACGGAAAAACTAAATTTTATTTAATTTTGAATATTAATAATTGATTTATTATAGTCACTTAACTTTACCGGTGTTACTTACGAACACTATTAAAACAGTGCGTAAGATTCAAGATATAATAATATTACTAGTTAAGGAAGAAGTTTAAAGTGGAACAAAGAGATTTCACAAAATTACTAGTCAGTATCCTCTGCAATTGCTGAAGGCAACCTACCTTCAGACGATGAGTCTGATAAATCAGATATACAACCATCCGCCCTTAATCCAGCCGCGTCTCTTTCTTCATCGCTGAGACCGTAAACCCTACCAAAGACACGACGAACGCGCACACGAGCAGCAGAATGCGGCCGATTACGATTTTGACCTCTTACCAAAGAAGGCTGAATCAAGGGCGCGTCTTCGTCGGATGACTCCGTCTCTGAGTTATTGAGCAACCTCGGCTGGCTCAACTCTACGCCGCTTGCGGCGTCGCCTCTGTGGTGCCGGCCGCTTGCGTTCTTTAGGCAATTTCTTTTCCTCACTATCATCAAGATAAGAAAGCACTCGCTGAATAAGAATATCCTTATTTCCACTACGAGTTTGCCCCTTCTCCTCTAACCATGACTTTAGCTCCTGCACAGTAGCTTTTTTGAGATTTTTTACTGTTTTGCCAGCCTCCAACAAGGAGGAAACTTTCAAATGACCTGCGGGGAATCTATTTGGATCGCCAAAATCATGCATTCGCTTTTCCTCTTCGTTGAGACAGACGTACTAACTATGCATGTTCCTAAGGATGAATTCGGATATCTGATTAGTAAGTTTATGGTAACACTTGATCCATGATCCCATATCTCAAGTCTGCAAAATCATCATAAATAAGCAAATTTACGCAAAGTCAACTTATGCTGTTCTTTTGTGAGTTTTCTCTTTTTGAAGTGTGCAGGAAGTTTCTTACGCAGGTAGTTGAGCGGCATGTTAAGGCGATGTTCCCGTCGAAGTGTAAGTCGAGCGCGAATGCGAAGCATTGTGACAAGAGCGGGAAGGACACGAGCCATCGGACCCCGACCGTACTTCGCGTAGTTTTATATTGGCGGAATGGCGGAATTAACTAATTATTGCTGTTGACATTCAAGACAACAACAAAAATTAGTTTTTCATTTTTGTGTTAGATTTTCATTTTTGTGACAGTTTTTCATTTTTGTGACAAAAATTCAAATTTTCAAATTTAACGGTAACATTTCGCGAAAATTTACGATATTTTGCGGACGAATATAGCAGTTAATTTGAAAAATTCAAATTTTCACCCAAAATCAAAATTCCAACCAAAACTGAAATTCCAACCAAAACAGAAAAATCAATTTTTTTTGTTGTCTTGAATGTCAACAGCAATATATTGGACTCAAGGAGTCAATGATGTAAATCAGTTTACGTAATGATATGGTCATACTTCAAGGACCTACTGCTAATGTTTTAATCGTATCGAGATGCCATCGCGGCAAAGAAGCAAAAGCAGGTGGACTGGAATAGAATGGCGATTATTCAGTTTTGTGACTCAACAATCATTTCATTTTATAACTTGAAATGATGGCCATTCATCGCGTCGTAATAGTTATTAATCGTAAACTTCAGTGTATTGATTGATAAGTTGCTCATTGACATAGAACTAAAGGGGAGCGTTGGTAGGATAACTACGTTTACTGTTAGTAATTGCTGTGACTGGTAAGTAATTTATTCGTATAGTCGAATGACTGTATAGTTCTAGTTAATAATGGTAACGGACGTAACGGACTATATTGGCATTTCAGGATTGGACAATAACCATTGTGTAATAATTACAGTCGTGCGGATTTTATTTCAGTTCGTTATTACGTGCGTGTTCACGGGAATTTGGGGGAAAATGCAACAGTGGGGAAAAGATATACAATAGAATATGGTAAAAACTTTGACTTGATCGTTTAAAGTCATTCCTGAACGAAATCGAAAACTAGTTAGTGAAAAATTCAGGCCTCAACTTGATTCAATATATTGCTGTTGACATTCAAGACAACAAAAAAAATTGATTTTTCTGTTTTGGTTGGAATTTCAGTTTTGGTTGGAATTTTGATTTTGGGTGAAAATTTGAATTTTTCAAATTAACGGCTATATTCGTCCGCAAAATATCGTAAATTTTCGCGAAATGTTACCGTTAAATTTGAAAATTTGAATTTTTGTCACAAAAATGAAAAACTGTCACAAAAATGAAAATCTGAAACAAAAATTAAAAACTAATTTTTGTTGTTGTCTTGAATGTCAACAGCAATATATATTTATGTATTTATTAAATTAATAAAATATATAGATTGATTTATAAATCATAGTATTAATATAAAAAACATTAAGAAAAATCGATTTTTCAGTGTATATTAAAAAAATTTCACCTCGCGGCGGGCCCTTAAATTTCACTTTTTGACACGCAGTATCCTGAGGTAAGCAGAAAAGTATAGCTAGTAAGTTATACCGTTATCTAGGGTGGAAACCTAATTACTCAGTCGAGCGTATTAAGGAAAATATTATAAGATAAATTGATATTTAGCGGCTCGGTAATATATTATTAATATTAATATTTAGGCTGGGGTATAATATACTTACCAAGGTTGAGCCCCCCGCCCCTCGGATAGTAACAGAAATTAACTTTGCGAATGCTGAGGGATCCTATGAATCCCCCCCCCCCCCTCCCCCCCCTCCCTTGAATAAAGTTAGGAAAGTGGGGAAAGTGTGTAAAGTGTGGAAAGTTGGGAAAGTTGGTAAAGTTGGTAAAGTTGGGAAAGTTAGAAATGTTGACATAGACACACCCCCCCCCCCCCCTTTCCACAGTGAAGTTGGGAAAGCTGGGAAAGTTGAGAAAGTTAAGAAAGTTGAATCCCCCCCCTCACCCCCCCCCCCGCCCCTCCCTTCAATAAAGTTAGGAAAGTGGGGAAAGTTGAGAAAGTTGAGAAAGTTGAGAAAGTTGGGAAAGTCGGGAAAGTTGGGAAAGTTGGGAAAGTTGGGGAAGAAAAAAGAAAAAAGAAAAAGAAAATGGAAACTTTCATGAAGTAAGAAAACACAATTTGAAAAAAGAAAATAGAATTCGAAAAAGAAAAAAGAAAAAGAAAATTATCAGAATCAAAGAAATAAAAATGAATAGAAAAGAAAAAAGAAACATATAAAAGGAAAAAGAACAAGAAAAGAAAGAAAGAAAGAAAGAAAGATAGAAAGATAGACAGAAAAAATGGTAGAAAGAAAGATATAAGAAAGATAGTAAGAAACAAAGAAAGAAACAAACAAAGAAAGTATAGAAAGAAACAAAGAAGAAAGTGTAGAAAGAAGATAGCAAGAAAGAAATTAAAAAAGAAAGAAAGAAAGAAAGAAAGAATGAATGAATGAAAGAAAGAAAGAAAGAAAGAAAGAAAAAGAGGCAAAAGATAATAAGAAACAAAGAAAGAAACAAAGAAAGAAAGTATAGAAATAAGAAAGCGAAAGAAAGAAAGAAAGAAAGAAAGAAAGAAAAAGTAGAAAGAAAGATATAAGAGATAGTAAGAAACAAAGAAAGAAAGTATAGAAATAAGAGAGCAAGAAAGGTCTAACCCAAAACGTAGTCTTTGTTTGAATTGAAAACGATTCGCGACGATTTCGCTTTCGATTTCATCAAAGAAGAAGAAGAAGAAGAAGAAGAAGAAGAAGAAGAAGAAGAAGAAGAAGAAGAAGAAGAAGAAGAAGAAGAAGAAGAATCTAACTCTTACTCTAACACTTAATCTAACTCTCACTCTAACACCTAATCTAACACTTATTCTAACACTGACTCTTACCTGAACACTAACCCTAATCCTAACCTTAACCTTAACCCTAACCCCTAACACTTACTCTAACACTTACTCTAACACTTAATCTGACGCTTAATCTAAAGAAACACAAAAAAGAACAAGCAAAAACAAAAAAAAGCACAACAAAAAAAAAACAAAAAAAAACAAAAAAAAACAAAAACAAAAAAAAAGAGAGAAAAGAAAAAACAAAAAAACAAAAAAGAAAAAAAGAAAAATCCAACAGAAAAAAGAACAACAAAAACAAAATAGAAAAAGAAAAAGAAAAAAGAAAAAAGAAGCGGAAGAAAAAAAAAAAAAGAAAAAGAAGACGAAAAAATAAAACAAAAAGAAACAAGAACAAGAAAAGAAAAAACAAAAAACAAAAAAGAAAGAAGAAAGAAAAAAGAAAAAAAAAGATAATGGAAAATGAAATAAGAAAAAATAATTTGAAAAAAGAAAAAAGTTCGAAAAAGAAAAAAGAAATAAGAAAATTATCAGCATCAAAGAAATAAAAATAAATAAAAAGAAAAAAGAAACATATAAAAGGAAAAAGAACAAGAAAAAAAAGAAAGAAAGAAAGATAGAAAGAAAGAAAGAAAGAAGGAAAGAAAGAAAGAAAGATAGAAAGATAGACAGCAAAAATAGTACAAGGAAAGATATAAGAAAGATAGTAAGAAACAAAGAAAGAAACAAACAAAGAAGGTATAGAAAGAAACAAAGAAAGAAAGAATAGAAATAAGATAGCAAGAAAGGAATAAAAAAAGAAGAAAGAAAGAAAGAAAGAAAGAAAAAGAAAAAGAGACAAAAGACAATAAGAAACAAAGAAAGAAACAAAGGAAGAAAGTATAGAAATAAGAGAGTGAAAGAAAGAAAGAAAGAAAGAAAGAAAGAAAGAAAGATATAAGAGAGATAGTAAGAAAGAAAGAAAGAAAGTATAGAAATAAGAGAGCAAGAAAGAAATTAAAAAAAAGAAGAAAGATAGAAAGAAAGAAAGAAAGAAAGAAAAAAAGAGCTTCGAAAGAAAGAAAGACATAAGATAGTAAAGAAAGAAGAAAGAAAGAAAGAAAGAAAGAAAGAAAGCTTAAGAAAGAAAGTAAGCTTAAGAAAGAAAGAAAGAAAGAAAGAAAGAAGAAAGAAAGAAAGAAAGCAAGAAAGAAAGAAAGAAAGAAAGAAAGAAAGAAAGAAAGAAAGAAAGAAAGAAAGAAAGATGAAAGAAAGAAAGACATAAGATAGTAAGAAACAACGAGTAACGAAACAAAGAAGGGAAGTATAGCAATAAGAGTAAGAAAAATTAAAAAAGAAAGAAAGAAAGAAAGAAAGAAAGATAGGAAAGAAAAGAAAAGAAATGAAAAACAAAAAATGGAAGAAAGACAGAAAAACAGAAATAATCAAACAGATATAAAAAGGGAAACATTAGATAAAAGCCTGGGTGGACAGCTGCAGATCTATAAGCTAGAACGTTGACCAATGTTGACAGGCTAGACAGGCGCCGGAATTCTTTTCCAAAATAATCAAGGACCTTTGTTTTGGTTACTGAATTTTGAAGTTTTCGTAAAGAACTTCGTAAGCTTTGCAAGTTTGCAAAATTCGGCAAGTCTGACAGCTGGACACGCAGTGCAAGACTCTTAAGTCACTGGATTACTCACTGGGTGTTGCATTTACAACGTACGCATACAAATTGTGAATTGAAAAAACGGATCATACTTGTTTTACTGTAAATTAAGAGAAGTTTTGTTCAGGCCTGACTGCGCAGAATTCCTAAAATACCCATAGTAGTGCCTTTTTGTAGACCTGTTTTTGTTGCTGCCACCTTACAAGTTCCTTACTTTCCAACTTTTCCAACTTTCCAAACTTTTCAGTTTTTTTTAAAAAGGGGGAAGAAGGGGGGGGGGAGGAGTGGGGAGAGTGGGGAGTCCTTGCTTTTCCAAAATTTGGTACGTATATTACAGTAAGTTTACTGCAGTATACCTGCCAATATTTATGTTTGACTATATTGCGCGGTGATATTCTCATATTTGGTTTTTGATATATGTTATTGTAAAAAGCGTAGTCGTCTCCCTCTCTCTCTCTCTCTCTCTCTCTCTCTTCTTCTTCTTCTTCTTCTTCGCTTTTATTGAGAGAACAATTTTTACAATTGGACTCAGGGAACGTCCACGTGAAAAGTATAGCTAGTAAGTCATACCTTTATCAAAGGTGGAAACCTAGTTATTTCTCTTCTTCTTCTTCGCTTTTATTGAGAGAACAATTTTACAATCGGGCTCAGGGAACGTCCACGTGAAAAGTATAGCTAGTAAGTTATACCTTTATCTAAGGTGGAAACCTAGTTATTCAGTTGATCGTATTAAAGGAAAATATTAAATTTGTATTTAGCGGCTCGGTATTATATATATCTAGTATTAATATTATTAATATTAATATTTATGTTTAGATACATTCAGTAGTGATAATATTATAATATGATATGAATATATATGTTATTGTAAAAGTGTAGTAGTTTATGTCTGGCGGCCCCCCCTCTCTTTTCTTTTTCGTGAGAAAAAGTGAAAGAGAGAGGAGGAAGTTGGGGCTGTGCGTGGTTGACCATGTACGTTGGCTGATCAGGGGATCTCTCTCTCTCTAATATATATATATATATATATATATATATATATATATATATATATATATATATATATATATATATATATATATATATATATATATATATATATAATATTATATTTATACATATATGTACATAAGTATATATAATATATATACTTCTTCTTCTTCTTCTTCTTCTTCTTCTTCTTCTTGATCTTCTTCTAGATCTTCTTCTTCTTCTTCTTCTTCTTCTTCTTCTTCTTCTTCTTCTTCTTCTTCTTCTTCTTCTTCTTCTTCTTCTTCTTCTTCTTCTTCTTCTTCTTCTTCTTCTTCTTCTTCTTCGTCTTCTTCTTCTTCTTCTTCTTCTTCTTCTTCTTCATCATCATCTTCTTCTTCTTAGATTCTTTTATTGAGAATTGGTACAATTACAACTCATGGAGGAACTGCTAACAGCTATTGCCTAAAGCAAATTGCTGACGGAGACAGTGACCAGTGTCTGGGGGGTATTTTATAATATATTTCGAGTCCGGCGTTGCGGGCCTGGTTAGTTAATAATATTTCATAAATGCTACTTTGAATTGGCTTCTTCTTCTTCTTCGTCTTCGTCTTCTTCTTCTTCTTCTTCTTCTTCTTCTTCTTCTTCTTCTTCTTCTTCTTCTTCTTCTTCTTCTTCTTCTTCTTCTTCGTTTTGATTGAGAGAACAATGTTTACAATTGGACTCAGGGAACGTCCACGTAAAAAGTATAGCTAGTAAGTTATACCTTCATCTCTCTCTCTCTCTCTCTCTCTCTCTCTCTCTCTCTCTCTCTCTCTCTCTCCTCTTTCATTGCTTACTCGCCTCTTCCTATTCTGTGGACATTACGCAACCTGACGTCTTATGTGGACCAGCTATTGTGCTAGGGGGTGCTCCTCCTCTCGCAGCCTTTCCTTCTTAAGAGTCAGTTGATAGGGCCCACCACTCCCTATTGCGGTCAACTCTCATGTTGCGCGCTAGCCTCACAGCCTT
>WBZZ01004616.1:255000-257500 GCA_019918135.1 Paulinella micropora
TGGTGGAAAAAAATGCTGACGTCAATAAGCCAGGATTCACCAATAATAGCCCTTTGCTGGCGGCCTGCGAGAAGGGGCATTTCAAGTTGGCCTTATATTTACTCAAGGCCGGTAGCCGTTGGGACGAGCAGGATGTGGAAGGCCGCACACCGCTCAGCGTGCTGTCCTGGCGATCGCAGGATGCAGATGAACTCATCGAATATCTCCATATGTGCCTCAAGATCTTTTCTATTCAAGAGAAAGATCTAGAAACATTTGATCAGCTTGAAAATTTTACGGAACTGGGATTTGGAGATTTTGGTGTGGTGGTGGAAGCTAAGTACGCGGGCCAGGCCCATGCTGTGAAGTTCCCTAGAACAACAAAAAACCAAAAGATTCGCCACTTGAGACGCTCAACTGAGGACGGGCAGTACAGCGTCTCTTCGAATCCGGACCAAAGGTTCAATTTGTCAGCGACCACCGCTCCATCCCCGACACGTCTTGCCCGCAAAACACCTCATGAGAAAGTATCAGCGACATCGTCAGTAGATACCTTGGCCGCCGCCTCCCCTTTCGGCTCGCGCTCCTCTGAGTTTTATCTCGATTTCAAACACGAGCAGTCCACAGCGTCGCCACAGGTCTGTACTAGAGAATCACAACGAACACCCGCACAAAATGCCTGCAAGGTCTTGTGCTTCTCTTGATAGGAAATGCACTATTCGTGTAAGTATAACTTTATCTCTCTCTCTCTCTCTCTCTCTCTCTTACTTACACACACACACACACTTTTTGAAACGACAATAAATGAACACATGCACACATGTCTACATTTGAATTGCACATGCATGCATTCATACCTACAAACATGCACGCATAAATCATGCAGATAATACTGAAGGATAAAATATGCGTGTAGAACCGGGAGAGCAACGAGAGACGCCGTATTTATTCTGAGTTCCTGCATGAGGCCCTCGTTTGCACCCGCGTTGGGTCTATCTATCTTTCTCCTATCTACCTACCTATCTATCTATCCATCTATCTATCCATCCATCTATCTATCTATCTATCTATCTTTCTATCTATCTATCTATCTATCTACCTACCTACCTACCTACCTACCTACCAAACTACCAAACTACCCAATGCACAACTTACTGATTGAAGGGCCACCGCCAGCTGGTTCTGCAGCTATCCATCTATGTATCTATTTATTTACTTATCTATCTTGTATCTATCTACTTATCTATATATCTGTCTGTCTATCTACCCCCCTCTTACTCTCTCGCTCTCTCGCTCGCGCTCTTTCGCACAGACACACACATACACACACACACACACACACTAGACATGCATACAACATAAACCATTACACGTTTCGCCTGCACTGCGCCTACCCCCCCCCCTTCCCCGTCAGAGCTCTCTAACGCACACCTTCTCTGATTCACATACACACAGAGAGGCTATACAAGTGACAGAAAGTGAGTGACGAAGTAATAGCTTCCCCAATCAAGTGGGTGAGTGTGTACGTAATAGCTTCCCCTAGTGAGAGTGAGCGCGTACTGGGTGCCACTGATAGTGTGTATCATATCATATCATATATCAATATCATATCATATCATAGCATATCATATCACATCTGCTGCAGCTACAAGAAGAACGTGGTACCTTTCTGCGGTGCCAACCTCTCGCTGGACAAGGAGCCCTTCTTAGTCTTTGAAAAAATGCCGGGCAACAGGTCTTGCCCTCTCTCCCTCACGCAATATACAGCAAATCCTCCTTCCACTCATACTCTTACACGTTTTATTTTTTGTATCGATTTCTCAATTCTTTGTTCTCTGCGTTGTGTGTCTTTCTCTCTCATTTTTGTGTAATTTTGACATTCTGGCTGTTCCTGTTGTTATTATGGCTGGAATCACTTCTGCTATATGAATTGCTGTGCTACAATTCGTATTTTGATGAAGGGCAGAATTAGCCCAAATTAATGATTGCATCTGGTCTTGTGTAGCGTGCACAAGCACTTGTTTTCCTATAAAAACGAACCCCCTTTAGACGAGTGGTGTAAAAAATATCACCCATGGATCTACCGAGCCTTGCCGCAGGTCCCGATGGCGTGAAGAAATGTATAAGAAGGAAGGAAAGAAGAAAGGGAAGAAAGAAAGAAAGAAAGAAAGAAAGAAAGAAAGAAAGAACGAGAAGAAAGAGAAGAAAGGCAAGAAAGAGAAGAGGAAAGAAGCGGTCTGCAGGTGTATCTACGTCTGCATGTATATGAACATATATTATGCTGCGAGCCAATGAAAGGCTTCACGCGTAACATCATACTATGTGATACTATCAGCTTATTATGTGATGTTGTACCACCTGGTCTAGGCAGCGTCGGGGTTGTTGGCGCTGCACATGGAGGGTGTCGTGCACCGCGACGTGCGTGCCCACAATTTTCTGGTCGGTGCATCGTACATCGAGGAGTCGAAAGGTGGCGATGCATCGGTAGGCACCCGCCATGCCTTGACACAATATGCCTTGT
>WBZZ01004617.1:0-24160 GCA_019918135.1 Paulinella micropora
CTCAACGACGTCCCAAACATGGGGTAGGCCATGTTCTGGACCAAAGTGCGGAAGGTAGGAGTTGGACTCGACTACCAATAAATTCATACAGTTAAGTAGAAATGGGGGAATTATTATTAGGGATGAAGTAGGTTGGTGTGTCTATGCTATGCCGTCTAGCCGCTAGACACGTTTGAGGTGGGTGCCTTCTGCCTACCCACGAAATGGTGTCGACTGCCTGCTGCACGTCGATTCTCGCACTTTTCTGTTGAAGGCCTAATGCCTCTTCTTCCAGACTAAGTGCAACTCATTAAAGCTGCTGACGCAGAGTTCGCTAATCAAGGCTCGATAACCTGTTAGACTACTATTATTAATATAATAATCTATGATAGCTACTACACTCTCGATGCAGACTACAACTTTAACAAGGAAAGGCGCCAACAAGGTGCGCCACGTAACTTGACTGGCCGGACCATAAGTAATGGCTCTAACGACACCGTTAGTCCGATACGGCCGGTCCGTAACTATTAATTAATTATTAGTTCCAACATCTTGACATTAACAGACCTTTTCTTCTTTCCCTGTCCCTGTTCGGTAACCTCTCTCTCTGCTTCTGGAAATAGGAAAGGTTCGCAAGGTGGGGTGTCAGCGGGGTCAAAGGTGGCTGTCTGTTTTGCCTGCAGATACAAAGGGTGTCTCTTATGGGGTGGGAGTTCGCCTATCCCCAGTGGATCGTAAAAAGCCATAGTAGCTAGGAATCCGTACTCCCAGTTATCCCAGTCCGGATCCTTGCTATTGAATGGTGGGGGGTCCACTTTAAACCCTTGGTTTAACGATGTCCCGAACATGGGGTGAGCAATGTTGTTGGACCAAAGTGCGGAAGATAGGAGTTAGGAGATGGCTACCAAATTACACGAAGATGCGAAAGTCATTCAGGATGTGTGCGGTATTCCTGGAATTAAAACTTTTGCTAGTAACCACATTAAATACAATCTGGTTATCGTTGAATTCCCTGATAAGATAGTTTATAATACATCTTAAGACAGAGAACCACTACGATGCCATAACCAATATGAAGTCTATGGTAGGAAAAAAGAATTTATGCGAGTTATGTTTAAGGGGGTATATGGAAAGGCATGCCTGCGAATCTAAATGTAATATCTGCGAAACCAAAGACTGTAAGGGTATTAACGATAAAAGCAATTGGACTGATTGCTATTCGTGTAATAGAAAGTTTCCAAACACTGTATGTTTCAACAACCACAAGAAGACAAACTGCAATATCAAAGCAAAATGTCTGTCGTGCGGTCTTAATTACAGGAAGAAAAACGAACACAAATGCGGATATGCGAAATGCCGTAATTGTAAGGAACTGAAGCCACTTGAACACCAATGTGAAATTGTGAAGAAAGACATACTTCCGTTTTCAGAGAAATACATATTCTTTGACTTTGAAGCTACACAGGACACGGGCGAGCACATAGTCAATCATGCGGAAAGTCAGTATTACGATGATAAGGAACAACCAGTTATCCATAAGAACATTGATGATTTCTGTAAGTGGGCTTTTGAATCTAAGCACGACGGCTTTACATTCATTGCTCATAACAGTCGCGGTTATGATTGTCAGTTTATTCTTAAGTGGTTAGTGGATAACGGACAGGCACCATTTGTCATTTATCAGGGTGGTAAGATGATGATGATGACTTTGAAGAAATACCGCTTCATTGATAGTTTGAGTTTCTTGACTATGCCTCTGGCTGATTTTCCTAAGACATTCGGATTGAAGGAACTTAAGAAAGGTTTCTTCCCTCACTTCTTCAATACTGACAAGAATAAAAATTATGTTGGTGTTATGCCTCATAAGAAACACTACGGCTACGACACTATGAAAGATAAGAAGAGAGCGGAATTCTTAGAATGGTATGAAAGCCAGAGAAACAACACATTTGATATGCGGAAGGAAATCGCGGAATACTGTCATAGCGATGTTGACATTTTGAGAAGGGGATGTATGGATTTTAGAAAGCAGTTTCTAGAATTCGGTATTGACCCGTTTCAATATACAACTATTGCGAGTTGTGTTATGGCTTTGTATCGGGCTAAGTTTAGTTAGTAGTTGTTTTAGTTGCTAGTTGTGTGTCAAATCTCGCATTCGTATAGTAAAGGTTTGTCCCCTCAGCTAAGTTAGTAGTTGTTTTAGTTGTGAGTCGTGTGTCAAAATCATTACCAAATGTATCAGTCGTTATGATTGAAGAAACCAATATCGTATTTAGTAAATTTACTCTTGTTATGTTCAAATACCCACCCATATTAATATTGCCGAATTCATCAACATTTATTGGAAAGGTTTTATTTACTCAGTTTATTGAATTATATGTTAGATAACTATTCATTGCGATTGGTGCGGTTATGACTACATCGGAGAGTAGTACTGAGAGTGTGTCTATTGACCCTAAATATGTATTTCTCCATTTGCCGTCTACATCGTTGTAAGTTAAGTATTGTCCGACCGCTTGTGCTGATATGTTTGTGTCTATGAGATTGTATAAACTGGTTTGATGCGGATTGCTTGTATTAGAACGGTGTTGAGTTGAGGCTTTGACATCCGCATTATTTGAAACCCGTTGCTCGGTGTAGTATAAATTTTTTCCTTCTTTAATATCATCTGTGGTTTTTGTAGATAACCTTGTATCAAATCGGGTATTTGTGAAATAAAGATTTACGGGGTCGGCATCTTCTGGAACTCTGTCTGTGTTTAAGCCCGTAATATTAGTGTTCGTTACGTCTAAGTTTGCGATTGAAAGGCTATCTGTTGAGATTTCATTCAAGCCTAAGAGAGATTTATATTGACTCATTATTATATTTGTTAAAAATTGTTTATTAATAAAAACTAAATAATATTATTTTGTATATTAATATAATCAAGTCATAAAATGCCGAGAGGTAATAGAGAGGTCGCGATAAAGAATCTTGAAAAGGGTTGGGAGGCAAAGAAGAACCAGGCTAAGCAGAGAAAGATTGAGAGGGCGAGGGAACTACTTGCGGAGGAAGAGGCTAAGAATGTAAAGGAAATGACGGAGGAACAGCGGATGGACCACGTGTCTAAGAAGCAGTTGGCGAGAGATATGATAGATGGAAGGGATGGCGAGAAAAGTGATGAAAGCAGCTCGGATGAGGAAGTAGAGCAAGACTTCGTTGATATTGTCGCCCGACGGGTTGCTGGTATGAAACTTAAGACTAAACAAAAGAAGAAAGTGCTAAAAAAGAAACTGCCTGAACTAGAAGAAAGCGAGAGTGAAAGTGAAAGCGAGGAGGAAGAAGAGGAACAGCCTAAGAAGGGTAAAGGTAAGAAGACTGGCCGTGTTAATGTCAATGTTTACGCAGGACAACCCGAGAAAGCAAAAAAAGAAAGTAATGATACATCTAAAATTTTTCTCAAGTTCTGAATATAGTTAATGGACAGTATAAAAAATTTACCGCTCGATGTCCGTTTTCACATTACTGACTATCTATATAATCGTTTTGAGTATGACTTCAATAGTTGCTATGTGTGTGGATTAACTCTGTGCTTAGCTAACAGACAGATTACAGCAATTGACGATACATTCGACCGATTTTATACTTATGAGTTTTGTTCTAATTATTGTTTTGAACTAGAAAAAAAAGAAAGAGTAAGATATAAGGATACACCATTAGGTGTTATAAAATATTAGATGGATTACAAACACAGCAATCCACAAAATACTGAAACCGGAGGTGATGAGGCGAAGTCTCTGCTAGATGAAGAAGAACTTGAAAAAAAGAAAATTGAAGAGGCTTCTGAAATACACCATCAATCTAAGAACCCTAAAAAATGGAATACTATACTAGCCCCTGAGCCTGAACCATTAAGCCAAGTGTTTATTGACCTTATGGATATGTCTAAAATAGCAACTAAAAAAGGAAACAAAAACTACAATTTTGGTTTAGTAATGATTGATGTTTATTCTCGTCGTGGCTGGATTGAGCCGATAAAAAATAAAACAACCAGTGAAGTATTAGAAGGATTAAAAAAAATGCGCAAACCTAAAAGGATTACGTCCGACAACGGTAGTGAATATAAAGGACAAGTTGCTGAATACTTTAAAGAGAACGGAATTCAACATACAACAAATGAAGTTGGCGACCACCGAACTATGGGCATAATAGATAGATTTATTAGAACAATAAGGAACGATTTGAATTTTATGTGGGAAGTTAAAGATAATTTTATTTGGGTTCCTTACATTTATGAAATTGTTAATAATTATAATAATACATACCATAATACAATTAAGGCTACACCTATGGAAGTCTATGAAGGTAAAAAGAAAAACGATCAAGAAATATACAGGGCTGGTCTTATTAATAAATTTCCTAAGGGCTCAACCGTTAGAAAAGAACTAGAAAGAACGGTTTTTTCTAAGGGTGATGTTCAGTATTCAAAGAAAGTATATACAGTTAAAGGCCGGAAAGGTTTCAAGTTAATACTTGGGGACCACGAATTAATTAGTCCTCAACAATTATTAAAATCTAAAATGAACGAACAACTTGAAGAAAATAAAGCATCAACTAGCAGACAAAGTCAAAGAAGTCACTAAGAAAAGAAGACTGGTCAGCAACTGAAAAAAGAAAGTATTGACAGCAATAACATTAGAACGAGCAAAAGAGAAAAAAAGAAAGTTGAAAAGTTGAATTTATAATTAATCCCTTGATACATTAATTTTTTTCACTCCTAACTCGTGATAGACTGATTGAAGGTGTCTTGTTTTGTATCCTCTAGTGGTTTCATATCCACATTCACATATCCATTTGCTTGAGAAATAGTTTCTGTTCCATTCATTTCTGTATTGTCTTTTATTTTGTTGAACTTGTTCGTCATTATATTTCTTCCACACTTCATATTTAGGTCTTATGTTTTCTTCATAAAATCTATTTGCTTCTTCCAATGCTTGTTCTTCGTTTCTTTTTCTGTTGATACAAAAGTTTTTAACTTTAGTTTTGTTTTCTTCTCCCCATCTTACAACTACCCTTGAAGACTTTTCATTGTTCATAACATACACACCTCCTTTGTTAATTTTCTTTGGAATGTCTGTCATTTTCTATGTGTTATAAATCTATGTCTATAATATAAAATTATTTTTATAACAAATTTGTCTGTTTCCACTTTTTCCATGCTGTTGCCATTTTGTCCCTGCAACCGACGGTGTGTGTCTCTGTGGCGGGGCGGGGTATGTCTTGATTTTTGTGCCGAAGTGCGACAAAAAAACAGAAACGTACGACAGAGAAAAAAGCAAAAAAAAATCAGGAAAAGCACGAAAGCACGCAAAGCATCAACGCACGCTTTCGTGTTTTTTGTGTGAGCTGAAGTATTGGCTGATGAATTCTATTTTACTTTTGTTTTTGGTTCCGGGCTCATTTCCTTTTTATCATGTATTGCCTTTTTGTACCTGTGCGGGCCGGCCGGTGTCCGCGTTGCACGCGGAGCGTTGCAATGTGTCTCTGGGGGCGGGGGGTGTATGTATTGAAAAAGCGTGCCCAAGTGGCACCCTATACTACTGAAACTATTTTTCTTTATGCGTCTCAAATAAACTGATTGATTGCCCACGGCGTATCATGATTTGATCATGCATCATCAGTTATCAATATGAATATTAAAAAGACTCAGTGATATAACTTGGCATTCGATCGCAACATACGAGTGCGAAAGGTCGATCGACGATGATACTACACCGTATACGGGGATCGCTAGTGTATTGAGCGATGGTGTTCCCGGGTATGACCCTTTCCAAGTCCTGGGATGATGTTCTCGAAAATGAAATGTTCTCTGAAACTTTCATTAAATTATTTTTTACGATAGATTATATACTGTCGTACCTGAGCACAGTCAATCTCTACTTGTGTCGGTATATCGCAGGGTCGGGTACATACACCTCGACTTCGGATATAGCTATTAGGACTGGCCCACTAATACTATATCATAGGATATCCGCCTTATACAGGGGTATGTCATTAAAAAAGACGATGTACTTAAGATCTCCCTGTGAATAATAATAATAATAATGATAATGATAAGAAGAAGAAGCAGATTAAAGGGGGAATCGTACTACAGCACCACGTTGCTTGTATTTTTTATTAATAGTACGTTTGTTCTTGACATACTGCCGAAAAGAAAAAAAAATTGAGGGGAAGGAGTTCAAAATTTACAAGAAAGGCTAGAGAATCCGCTTTGACGTGCCGTATGAGGATATATTTATCGTCTTTTAGCGTCTATCCGTGGGTCGATGCGCTGTGTGGCATGACTCCATAGCGCATACTATTTGCAGAAAGAAATCAGAAGGTGTATGACGAAAATGCTATTTCCGTCATAAAATCGGGAGGGGGTACTGTAGGCATCACCCCCCGGATAGCCGGTAAAAAGTACCTTTTCCTGGTGACAGGTGCACCAGCTTGTTTTTCAGTATTATTTGTGCGGATTTGGACCTGATGCCATTTTATTCCTGGTCTGTTGCCGTTTTCCTTTTTTGGCTTCACTGAGCTAATATAACGAGACATCATTCTCATCTTTTGAGGACTGTGTTTGGTTGTATTACAGACTTTTTTCCGAGCTATCGTTGGGGCATTACACCTCTACAAACTGCAAAAATGACCATCGCCATTCATCATACACAGCATTAGGCTTAGTAGGTAGGCGTGGACATTTGAGTTGCACTTGCGCTCTTATAACCTGCCATGTTACTTCAATAATGCCGGGATCCGTAAATGGTCAATCAGGAACAGTGATTGTTCAATCTGTAAACGAGATTTAATGACGATGAAAAGATGGAACTGAACTGTGTAAATCTTATGCAGAAATCACATGATACGATCACGAGATAGATCTTTCTAGAATAGATATTGATGACTGTAAATGAATTGTAACAGTGAGTAATAAACTACGTTATTTACAGTCATCTCCTCATATGATCCTGCTACTGAGCGTATGTTCAGACAATAAAGGTAATAAAAGGAAATGAGACAACCATAATGGTAATTAATATCAGGCCGGTCCGGGTGACAAATTGGTAATATTGTGGTGCTTTGTCACAATTCTCAACCGCAATCTAGTTCCGATAACGGTTAAGGAATAGGATCAAATATGGAATAACATTGTGCTACACTAATGTGTGAAAAGTGTAAAGGAAATAACAGATTGCCCGCACAACCTTGTGCGTCGCTGTGGCCCACCAGTACCCATACCAACTAGCTGAAACAGTTGATTTCCCTGTTGAGGTTGACATCAAGGTGGTAGAACTAACAGAACCAGATTTACAAACACTGTGCACCTTTGTCAGTGATCAGTTGAAGTTGAAACCGTTGCATTTTGCGAAAAACCCGCGATTCAAAGATTTTGTTCATCATGTAAAAACACATTATAACGAATGCAAACGTAGAAAGTATGGCACGCTGCAAACTTTGATTAATGATCGGTTGCACACAGTGATGCTGGCCAAAGAACAGATCCAGAAAACTGCCTTGGTCCAAGCGGTGGTGGTGGCCGGGTGGCGCTGGTTCTGCGATCACGTTTCTCTGTATTCGGCCGCCATAGAGCCCGAGTATCCCCAGGCCAACCAATGTCTCGTGACAGTCATTTGTTTGTACAGAAGCCTGGGCCGAAGCCTAGCAGAACTGTGGAAGGCACTTTGTAAGATGTAAATTTTTTTGCTTCACAATTAGAAATGCAGTGCTTCGAGTTCTACAAACAAAGTCTGCTGCAACTGCCCCGAATCACGCACCAGCACGCGTACACAATAGTGCAACAGGAGCCCTTCTCGGTTGTGTCTGTGTGGATGTTGTTCCAGCAGATTTTGACGATGCAGCAGTGGGAGCGCTACGCAGACAGAGTGCTCTGGTGCTTGCAAACAGACAGCCCCTGTAGCGAGTGGCCGACATGGGCCACACATTGTTCGAGCTGGTCGGAGCTAGAAGTCGCAGCAGCCAAGAAAGATTTCCTGAAGGTTTCTAAAACTGTCGCAGGCAAATTGATCATCGTACCTAAAGAAAGATTCAATCCTAGCCAGCAAACGATTGCTCTCATGGTAGGCCAACTGGCGTCAAGCCAAACTCTCTACAGCCCTACCTTTCCACCCTTTGCCTCTGCACGTGCCGGAAGGCGGCCTGTAGGGCTTGATAACCTTTTTCACCACCCGGGTGATGATTTCGCACAGCCAAATTTAAAACTTCTGACAGAGAACGAAAGCTGCGAAGCCATGCAGTCCTGCCTGTGCGTGTACTCATGGTACACAATTACCTGTGGCTTATTTTGGTAAGTCCAGTGGTGGATTACACGATAGCGTGCCTGCGCACTCCGTTTGTCGTAGGATACCCTCCATCGTTGCTGACAGCACCCTTATCTCCAAATCACTTCGTGATTTTGTCTCAACATATGCTTCAACACCATTCAAGCGAGGTCGATGCAGACGTCTGTTTTTGGAACATTACCTAGTTCGTTAACTAGCCAGGCACGGACTTGCGACACTGACTCTGAATCATACATAGCCTTCACGCCAACAGATATACCGCACGGTCTCGATGCGAACTCAAAACATGGTAATCTGCTTCGATACCACATTATAATAACATCATCATCATCATTTGCTCCAGCGCCTGCGGCTGCCACATTCTGTCCTGCAGCTACAGCTGCTGCGTTCGCTTGCACATAATCAGCAACTGTTCTCCTCCCCGTTCTAGGATTACTTGCGAATGTAAATGCATTCCACAAAATATAAGTCTCTCATTCATACCAGGCGCTCGAGGTGCACGCTGATGTCTGCAGTCTGGGTTCATAACCCTACATTCATCCTCACAAAAACTATGCGTTACAAAGTTGTCAAGGCTTTCAGCACAACCAGAAACACCACATACAAAACCACCCATCACTTTTCCATCAACAATCAAGCACTTCCTTATCCTGTGCTGCCCGTTATTGTGTGGAATCGGATCAACAACAGCACATTTCCTACAAACATGGGTTTCACTGCCAGGTAAAATCCCACGGGTTGTGTGATTAAATGCTGTTATGTTTGTGTATAAAGATTTATACTGTATAGCACTTTTCGCAACATGTAAAGGTGTGTTGGTTCGTGACGCATGATTGAAAAGCCACAACAAAAACACACTATGCTCTACTTCTTCCCTAGGAGGCAAAACCCAACCTATGTACCACGTTCCTATTATAATCTGCAGCAATCAATGAACATTGTGCATTCCAAGCTGCAGCAAGCTGAGTAAAGCCGCACCTAAACCCAACTATATTATACACTTGTTGTAAAAGAAAACGTGTTGTAGAAAGTATGTGGACGGTAATATGTATGTATTTAGACGCAACATTATACACGATCCTTCTGCCTCCCGGAGCTACCTCGGTATGTGACCACGGTTTGAACAGTCTTCCGCACCCTCCTGCACATTCTAATGTTGTTACAGACACAATAACAGGAGCAGTAAACATATCATAGAGCCAGCATAGAACACGACGGGAACATGAATCTAACCTACTTCTGCATAGACATCTATTTCTATCTTATTGAAAATTACGTATTCCTACACATAAACGAGAAGATAATGTTCTGATCTATGCACCCGCTTCTAGGTTCCTGCGAAGGGGTAGAACATATCTAGATAAAAATCTTAGCAAAGCCATGTCTCTGGTCCACTTCTAAAAACAATGCCTGATAACAATGTTATCAACGCAGCTGTCCGTGCCGCAGGTCATAAATCAGTGTTTAGTTGCCTGGTGCTCAACGCTCCGATGATTATACCAGCAATAGTGAGCACCACGTGAAAAGATGAAAGATCTAACTCTCCCAACCAAGGAAACTAAAAACAATACACCACACATGTACTTATCTACAACTTTCAACATCATTTATCATCATCATTTACCATCATCATTTATCATCATCATTTATCATCATCATTTATCATCATCATTTATTCATCATTTAGCATCATCATTTAGCATCATTTATCATCATCATTTATCATCATCATTTATCATCATCATTTATCATCATCATTTATCATCATCATTTATCATCATCATTTATCATCATCATTTATCATCATCATTTATCATCATCATTTATCATCATCATTTATCATCATCATTTATCATCATCATCATCATCATCATTCAGCATCATCATTCATCATTCGTCATCATCATCATCATTCATCACCTCTCTGTGTCTCTCTCTCATCATCATCATCATCACCATCATCATTCATCATTCGTCATCATCATCATCATCATTCATCATCATCATTCATCATCATCATTCATCATCATCATTCATCATCATCATTCATCATCATCATTCATCATCATCATTCATCATCATCATTCATCATCGCCATATATTATTCATCATGATCATCATTCATCATTCATCATTCATCATTCATCATTCATCATCAATCATTCATCATCCATCATTCATCACCATCATTCATCACCATCATTCATCACCATCATCATCATTCATCATCATCATTCATCATCATCATCATCATCATCATCATCATTATCATCATTCATCATCATTCATCATCATTCATCATCATCATTCATCATCATCATTCATCATCATTCATCATCATCAATCATCATCATCATTCATCATCAATCATTCATCATCAATCATTCATCACCATCATTCATCACCATCATTCATCACCATCATCATCATTCATCATCATCATTCATCATCATCATTTATCATCATCTTCATCATCATTCATCATCATCATTCATCATTCATCATCATCATTCATCATCATCATTCATCATCATCATTCATCATCATTCATCATCATCATTCATCATCATCATTCACCATCATCATTCACCATCATCATTCATCATCATCATTCATCATCATCATCATCATCATTCATCATCATCATTCATCATCATCATTCATCATCATCATTCATCATCATCATTCATCATCATTATTCATCATTATTCATCATCATCATTCATCATCATCATTCATCATCATCATTCATCATCATCATTCATCATCATCATTCATCATCATCATTCATCATCATTCATCATTTATCATTTATCATTCATCATTAATAATATCATTCATCATCATTCATCATCATCATTTATCGTCATCATTCATCATCATCATTCATCATCATCATTCATCATCATCATTCGTTATCATCATTCATTATCATCATTCATCATCATCATCACATCATCATCATTTATCATTATCATTAATAATCATTATTCATCATCATTATTCATCATCATTATTCATCATTCATCATCATCATTCATCATCATCATTCATCATCATCATTCATCATCATTATTTATCATTTATCATCATTTATCATCATTCATTCATCATTCATTCATCATCATTCATTCATCATCATTCATTCAGCATCCATCATCATTCATCATCATCATTGTCATCATTTAATATCATTTACCATCACCATCATCATCACCATCATCATTCATCATCATTCATCATCATTCATCATCATTCATCATCATTATTCATCATCATCATTATTCATCATCATCATCATCATTATCATCATTCATCATTCATCATTCATCATTCATTCATTCATCATCATTCATCATTATCATCATTATTCATCATCATTCATCATCATTATTCATCATCATCATCATTCATTCATCATCATCATTATCATTCATTATTCATCATTCATCATTCATCATTCATTATTCATTATTCATCATTCATCATTCATCATTCATCATCGTCATCGTCATCATTATTCATCATTATCATCATCATCATCATCATCATCATTCATCATCATTCATCATCATTCATCATCATTCATCATCATTCATCATCATTCATCATCATTCATCATCATCATTCATCATCATTCATCATCATCATTCATCATCACCATTCGTCATCATCATTCGTCATCATCATTCATCATCATCATTCATCATCACCATTCATCACCATCATTCATCATCATCGTCTCTCCTCCTTCTCCTTCTCCTCCTCCTCCTCCTCTCTCTCTCTCTCTCTCTGTCTCTCTCTCTCTCTCATCATTCATCATCATCATTCATCATCATCATTCATCATCATCATTCATCATCATCATTCATCATCATCATTCATCATCATCATCATTCATCATCATCATCATTCATCATCATCATCATTCATCATCATCATCATTCATCATCATCATTCATCATCATCATTCATCATCATCATTCATCATCATCATTCATCATCATCATCAATCATGATTCATCATCATCATCATCATCATTCATCATCATCATCATTGTCATCATCATCATTCATCATTCATCATCATCATTCATCATCATCATTCATCATCATCATTCATCATCATTTATTTTTAAAATCATCTCTACTTATTTTATTTTCACCCTCGTAAGTAGACTGCGGACAGTTACAAGCTCCGTCCCACTTCTTGCTCTGTCGATGTTATCTGCCACCTACCTGCAAAAACATAGATAGGGAAGGAAGCGGAGGGGAAGGGGGATTGGTGGTGGTGGGGGGGGGGGAAGGAGGAGGAGGAGGAGGAGGAAACAGTAAGAAAAATAAGAAAGATTAAGATAGATAACGAATATACGCATGCATGAGTTTATACGTATTTCTCTATCTACTCTCACTCTCTCTCTCTCTCTCCCCTCTCTCTCTATCTATATATAACTAAACATTCGACAATCTTGGGGGTATCCCTTTTTCCGAAATTTTCGATGAAGTTTATGGATTTTTTTGAAAACGTGTGGAAATGAAAGGAAATGAATTCCCTGATTGCAGAACATATAAAAATAATATTAAAATATGTTTTTATTAATTGTAATACACTTTAACTTCATCTTCAGAGGTGGGCAGGAACCGGTCCGACACAGTAATTTTTCTACTTTTTCATAGTCCCGGCTACCATGAATCTATGATGATAACAATGCCGAACATGCAGAATTTGCTTTTACTGTTTATTCTTGCTTATATTAAGCATTTTACTATATTAAGACATGGTTTTACCTTCAAAAAATTCTGTTTGCCCGCTGTGACGTACGCTGGTACGTAGTGGGGGGAGGGGGGGGGGTGGGGCGGAGGGAGGACGCTTCACATCAGATTCTGGTGCATTATCAGAGTTAAACAAATTTCTAATTTCAGTTTTTAGAAGAAGCGTTACAGTTGCAGTTGCCCTAGACAAAAACCATTATGAAAAAAGTCGGACCCAGAAAAATTCCTTCAAAAAAAATAATCACATACGACCACGTCCACGTCCACGTCCACCCGCAGCACGACGTGCGCGGCGACGTCTGCGCAAACGGATTCCTGAGTTACGCATTCTCCAACTTGCGTCGGAGCGATCTGAATCATCTACAATATGGATAGCATCATGTTAAGGAGGAGGAGAAGAAGAAGAAGAAGAAGAAGAAGAAGAAGAAGAAGAAGAAGAAGAAGAAAACTAATACCATGCTTTTCTTCCTCTGAACCAGAAGATCGATCAGACGATGATTCAGTTGATGAACTGGAAGATGAAGTATCAGATAAGTCATCCTCTGAATCTGCCACTGGTTCTGCAGGCTGAGCAGCACCAAGCTCTTCTTCCTCAGGGAACCCACAGTCGCATCGTTCGAAACGGTTCCACGCTTGTTCAATAAGCTCTGCCTTCTTGAACTGTTTCCGATCGGAGTTTTGCGTTGCAACACCATGCATTCTCATCATGATTTCAATTCGCTAACTACCATCTGCTTGGACGCAAATTGCTTTTTTTCCTCTGACGATCTTAGCAACGTGAGAATTTTCCGCCAAGGCTCAGAAGCATTTCCAAATGCTAAATCCTGCTCCTGCTTTTCTTCGCTAGTAAGCTGTCTTGCACCACGCCATCTCGGGTGAGCTGGAGGACGTCCTTCATTAACAAAATAAGTGCGTGGTAAGGACAGCAGCTCTTCATCGGTCAAACGCGTAAGTGCGTTCATTTTCTCCTGTCGTTCTTGAGGCAACTCCATCCAATTTACAGGTAGCTCGTCGATAAATCGAAATTCTGCTCTCCATTCCTTGCCTTTTGCATCGACACAGGACATATGAGCAGGACGGCCGGGCAGGCCGCCTTCGAAGTAATCTCCATCCACCTCTACTCTGGTCAAATTTCCACCTGCTAACAATTCCTCCTTATGTGCTCGCTCATCCGGCCCTAGGTATTTAGTAGCCAAAGCACGAATATCCTTCTTCAGGCGCGGATTGACGAAGTAGCCGACTGGAAGCTTGGGAGGCATGTCGGTCGCTGTCATAAATAGAGAGAGAGAGATAGATAGATAGAACGAGAGAAAGAGAGAGAGAGAGAGAGAAAGAGAAAGATAGATAATATTATTACCGGGGCGTCCGATAAACAAATTGATCGGTTCTCCTCTGGGATCACAGACTTAACTTCCCTGTCCAAGTCGGCGAAGGTAATCCCCAACAGTTTTTGGAGCGCAGACGGTCTCTGAAGCTTCACTGCACCTTTCGTGCAACTGTTCATCGTGTAGGGGCGCGTTGGATTCTTACGTGGTCTGCTGTAAGGAATTGGTGATAATCTCATGATGTTATACAACAGCTCATTCGATTCCATAAGCTCGTCGAAGTTCAATCGAAGCTCGTTGGATAATTCCGCATCGTCCACGCAGACCAGAGGAGGAAGCAATCCAGGGTTGATAGATGCAGCATCACCGTTTGAATCCGTATCTGAACACTCTTCGTCGACGTTCTACGCAAACAAGATCGCTTATGAACATTAACCAGCATGAACATAGACAGGTAGAGAAAAAAAATTACCATGGAGCCAGTAGGAAGATATAGTCTAGAGCTGCTGCAGCTACTAACATCATATCCTGTAGTGACAGTAGAACTGTCTGACTGTTTCCAGCTGTCGAGGTTAGCATCAACGTCAGGAACACCTGCCTGTAAAAAAGAATCTTCTCAGTAATAATTTTCATTTATTTATTTTTTACCTGTGCATCACTCAAGCTTGATTTTTCTGTGATGACTGTAATGTCCGAGCTTTCCCTGGGCAGAAGCGTGCGGCGACTATCTGAAATTGAGGACACGCTGTCGAGAAGCTTCCTTTTTTTTTTCCGGCGGAATAGATGATGACCTGGAGAGCGGTTGCTTTCCATCAGAACTAATACTGCTGACCGACGCTAAAAGTTCAACCTTTGCTTCATGAAGCAAGGAAATTGACTTAAGTGGAAGCGGATGTTCTTTCTCAGGAACGATGAAACATACATGACCAATGTCAGTCTCGAACAGGAAAACTGGGATTTTAGCTCCTTCCTTGGCAGGCTCTTTCAACCAGACCGGATGTGCATCGCTTGGCAGCGTAGCTATCTCTAGGTCTGGATTAGGCGCATAGCTGAGCAAAATCTCTTGATCTTTCGATATTGCGGTGGTGACAGTCACAATAGGAGTACCCTTGCTGACCTGACATTATTTACAACAATATTTATAGAAAAAATGCAACACACGTAACAAAAACTTACATTGCATGGATGTATGTAACAACTAACATAATCTACCTTCACGTTCGGTCGGCAAGTGTCCTCGTCGAGCTTGTTGAACCCTTGCGATGAAGAGTTGATGAGATGCATTGCATTCCTGCTCGATTCGTTAATGAATTTAATTGGATGCATCCCTGTTTGCAGGGAACTCCCAATTTTCATAGTGAAATGATCAGAAAATGCAGCATGATCTGCAGCACGCAAAGACTTTCCTCCTGGTTCGAGGAGCCCAAGCTGAAAAGAAGGAGGAAGGTATTTATCAGCAAAGACTCCGTAGCCACCACCACGGTTTGCCACATATATCGGCGCCTTGCTAGAACAAGTGATTCGGCCAAATGTGGGGTATCAATTTTTCCGAAATTGTCCTACAGGTGATTTTGCACTTTTTGATTCAGACATTGAAAATGTGTTTTATTTAGTAAAAATAATATTGAATAAGCTGAATAACGTATTAAAATGATTTGCCAGTTGTTTTAAAGCTTCCTAGTTTGACTTTGTGATATCAATATGAAGCCTCCTACATATGTGAGAAAGGATACTTAGTCATTTATTAAATCTTAATATTGGTTTTTCTCATCCGTTTCAATAATGAATTTGATTACTAAATCTGCTTAATTGCATTATTACAAGCTGAATATTAAATAATATTCGACAAATTATTAATCACTTTCGACTTGAATTTAGTATCCGGCTGGTGGAGCTCGCCGGGGGGGGGGGTGGTAGATTGAAATGAGCTACAGTCACTTACAGAGCAGCTGCACGGCGAGCTAGTTTCTTCAACTCCCTTGCATACTTTCTAGATGTTTTCGCAAATCAATCTTCTTCTTCTTCTTCTTCTTCTTCTTCTTCTTCTTCTTCTTCTTCTTCTTCTTCTTCCGATTGCACTCGACCCCTACCTTTGCCCCGACCCCGACCCCGAGCTCTGGCCCGACCCCGACTGTCTTCTTCTTCTTCTTCTTCTTCTTCTTCTTCTTCTTCTTCTTCTTCTTCTTCTTCTTCTTCTTCTTCTTCTTCTTCTTCTTCTTCGTCCGATGGCACTCTAACCCTACCCCTGCCCCGACCCCGACCCCGACCCCGAGCACGACCCCGACCCCGAGCACGACCCCGAGCACTTGCCCGACCCTGACCTCTAGCAAGACTATCTCTACCACCCACTGCAGCCTTTCCTTTTTGTTCAATGCTGCAATCACATACTTGAAAGTGCCCCCATGCTGCACTCACAAATTCTGCACGTTTGAACTGCTTTCTATCAGTATTTCGAAAGGCTATGCCATGTGCTCGAAGATAGCTTACCAACTCCTTCACTAACACTCTCATCGCTCCAAAAGCTTTTTCATCTGACGCGACAGCAAGAAAGGATGCAACCCTTTCCCATGCTGGCATTGACCTACCATCAGCTGCCTCAAACGCTAAATCCTGTTCTAATCGCTGCTGTGCTGAGAGCATTCTACCTCCAACCCAAGCAGGATGTGTTGGCGGTTGGCTATCACTGAGGAAGTAAGTTCTAGGGTAGTTTAGCCTTTCCTCCTCTGTCAGTTTGGAAAGACCGATCATCTTTGCCTTCCTGTCAGGTGGGACTGCAAAGGGGTCCGGTGGAAGATCTGCTAGCACTCTAACATTCACTGACCACTTCTGATCGTTTTTGTCAGTGCAGGAAATATGACCTGGATAACCAGGCTCGCCTCCCTCGCCGTAGCTTCCTGCAAAGCGCAAGCCTGCAACTGCGCCTGGGCGGCCTATAAAACATTTTCAGTTATGTATGACAATATAACAATAAACATTTACAACCTAGCATATGTTCTATCTGGTCCTTCTCCTCCTGTCCATAATAATTCTGCGCAAGCTTGCGAACATCCTTCAGAAGTTTTGGATCTGCAAACTTTACGGGAGGAAGTTTTTTGGGCAGCGTCCCTTCCGCTATTTAACAAAATAAAATAAAAGTTAGATTTTTCAACTAACAGGAGAGCAAAGTGAAAACCTGGAGCCCGGGTCATCATTTTAATCGGAGCTCCGTCTGGTCGGTCCCTTTCCCCGTGCCAATGCTCTTGCCCGTCTCCGAAAGTCTTTACCTTGGCCGTGGGGAGGCCGTTGTTGCCATCGCCTGGTACTCCAGCGTTGATTTGCCATGCCAGGGGACGATTCCAGTACTTCAAGTACTTGTTCATGCAATGATGGTGAAAAAAAATTCACCCAGTCATAACTGGTGATCAGGATACAGACGACAATACGTTCTTTGTCTTTGGTGAACGCGCGAAGCAGCTTGAACAAAGCCTGAGCGATGCTTGTGGTTAAAAAGGTAGTGCCTAACCCTCGTCTCATCGTGCGAAACTTCTGATCATCACCGGAAAACCCATGGTGTGGGAGATTTCGATGAGTCTGTCCTTGCAAAAACCATCCCGCCCAGATAATGAAGTTGATAAAGCCATACATACCCCAGCCAGTATTTTCGCCCCCTCCGTCAAACTCAATGAAGAGCTTCCATGCGGCCATAGTGTCAGTGCTCCACAGCCGACTCCGTAGCATGTGGTAAAGGATAGAGATTGTACTGTTCTGACCTTTTTCAATACCAGGGCCGTGAGTGTAGATGCAACTTTTCCTGGTTCTGTAACAACTGAACACCCCAAGGCCAAGACGAATAACGTACTTACCTTTAAAGTCAGTGGATTTGCGTCGACATGAAGGAACGAGCACAGGGGGTGTCCCGTCAAAAGAGCAAACAATCGATCGAAGGTCAAGAGGTGCTCCAGACTTCCGCTTAGTGGTTTGGAAACGATTTTCCCGATGGATTTTGTGATGAGTTTGGCTCCTCACCTTCCACTGTTGAAATTCAGCTTCATTTTTGAACCCCCGCTCTTGTTCCTTCATAAGCTGCTTGCATTGCGCTGCCAGCTCGGTGCAGATTTCATCCTTGGCGATGTCCTGGTCTATTATTCACAGGAAAAAACATAATATAATAATAATAATAATAATAATAATAATAATAATAATAATAATAATAATAATAATAGTGCTTCTCTGTCAACGGCTGATGCATTTCTGCACATGCGCCTCCATCGTCTCACCCGTGAGGGGAGTACGAAGAATTGACGATAAGCTCTAATGACACCCCCGCAAGGGCAGTTCCAACACTTCCAGACGGGACGGGCCGGTATGTTCAATGAAAATACTGGTCCAGAAATAGACCGGCATGATCAATGAAAATACTGGTGGCACCGACGGGAATCGAACTGGCGACTGGGCCCAGATGGTAGAACTTGACCACTGGGCTATCACGGTGTCCAAAATAATAATAATAATAATAATAATAATAATAATAATAATAATAATAATAATAGTGCTTCTCTGTCAATGGCTGATGCATTTCTGCACATGCGCCTCCATCGTCTCACCCGTGAGGGGAGTACGAAGAATTGACGATAAGCTCTAATGACACCCCCGCAAGGGCAGTTCCAACACTTCCAGACGGGCCGGTATGTTCAATGAAAATACTGGTCCAGAAATAGACCGGTATGTTCAATGAAAATACTGGTGGCACCGACGGGAATCGAACTGGCGACAGGGCCCAGATGGTAGAACTTGACCACTGGGCTATCACGGTGTCCATAATAATAATAATAATAATGATAATAATGTACACAAAAGAACTTATGCTTAATGCAAAAGATGTTTAGAGCAAGCTCTTTACTGCTACCTCGGATAGGCTCTATATTTTTTAAGTCTCTGCGCCAGACTTTATTCACTTTCGTGGGGCCGGGAGGCTCTTTGACATTCAGCCTTTGCTTGCAGTTGGCCGGCGCAGATGCTAGCACATCTTGACATCCTTTCGTCCAGTTTGCTACGATGTAGCTGTACACTTCGCTGGTTTCGGTAATGTCTTGAAGCTTCCAAGTTCCGTCTTCTTCAACATCGATCCCCATTTGTAACCACTTTCTGCATAGCAGAACGTGAATGACATCTTCAGTAAGTGGTTCCGGCGGTACAACCCTTACATCTATCTTAGTGCGGTTGCGCATAAGCTTTAAAGCTTTTGTCATAACTCTATCACCGACTCCATGAATGCGCTGCCACATAGTTCTGCATACTTTTTCCGTTTGGTAGACATACTGCATGTTACCGGCCGGATCTTTCATTGTCTCCAACTTTATCGCTAGGGAATTTTTGAACTCTTTCAAAGAAAGTGCACAAGATTGGGTGCGTTCCCTTATAACATCGCGTGGGTCGACCCAACGATAGCATTGCCATTCTCGACAACAGCTTGACCTCACCTCCTCCTCAAGCTCATTGTATGGCATGCCAAGCCACTTCTCCAGACATTGAGGTCGAACATGCTTGACAGGGCCTTGCTTGCGCTTCTTGAACGTGTATGACCTATTGGCTTTCTTAGGCCTGATGGCTACATGAGCAGTAAGTCCTAAGGTCTTATAGAGAGCTTGTGTGCTTGAGCGAATCTCATCGGTATTCGGCTGCTTACTACTACTACTAGCTTCTGTAATCAAAGCCCCAGGTGTCCAGAAGCCAGTCGATTCCGCTGACTCAGAGAAGGGCAGCACCATGCTAGACGAACATGCCGTAGATGTACACTACATTGCAAACGATGTACAAACAACATGGAGAAGTATTAAGGTTTGGTTGACAAATTATATGAAGCTAACCTTGATAGGAGAGCCAGTAGGTGATGGGTCTTTCGTAGATGATAACTGCATTTCAAACGGTTTACAAACAACGCATATAGATGCTTGTTAGACAAAGTGCAGGCAGCTGACCTTGACAGGAGAACGGGTGAATGAATCATCCTCTTCTGCACTGCTCGAAGCGGCGTCACCACTTTCTTCTTCTTCACCTCGATCCTTCATAGTAATAGCAATGAATCACCACATACAACACACTTTAATTTAGTATTAAGCAACAAGAAAACATTCGAATGCATACCTGAGGAGTGGCTGCACAAACACGAACACGCTTTATTGAGTCATTCTGAGCTTTAACTGAAGAGAGACCAGCCGCGAACTCATTCAAAAGCTTGCGTTTTGCATTTATGCTTGAGGAAGTTGAGGGAATTCGTGGAGGATCCGCTCTTACAGCCCTCGACCCGAAAGATGCTAGAAGCGCGTGTTTTTTTTCCAAAGACATTGGTTGTGACCTTGGTGGCAGTGGCTCAAGAAATTCAGGAACGATAAAAAAAATTTATAGTTCCTATCATTCTCAACATAGAAAACAGGGATTTTCTTGTTTGCCTTTGCTGCCTCTCTCATCCAAGAAGGATGTGCCTTGCAAGCCTCGGCTTTTGGATTTGACTCCAACGTTGAGTAGTTGAGAAGAATTTGCTCACCTCGAGACACACCCTTGGACATTGTCACGACTTGCTCACCCTTCGACACTTTGCAGTTTGGGCTCTCACTGCAGCCAGGAAAGTGACTACTGTTAATAAGATGCATTGCATTTCTGCTTTCTTGATGAATGGAGTCAATGGATTGCATTCCTATTTCAATGCCCTTATATGTTCGCATCCTAAAGTGCTGAGCAAATGGATTATCACTGATGTCCTCTGAAGGCATTTTAGCACCTCCTGGTTGCAGAAGCCCCAGCTTAAACCCTTTTGGCAAATCGTCATCAGCAAATAATCCACATCTACCTGCCTTGCCGGATCCTGAAAGCCAAGCAATAGACACTGGCGCTCTCCTCGCAGTCGCGAGGCTCATTTGACGTTGCTCCCACGCCACATGGCAAGAAAAGACTCAAAACAAGCTCCAAACTACACAAAAGATATGATAGTTATTCACATTTTATATTGTTTTTCTTGCTTCTAAAAGGCAAACAACACCAATGAATCACCGTCATCAGTTCGACAAAAACAACTGCAACAACAACGACAACAACGACAACAACGGCAACAACGACAACAACGACAACGTAGGTAGATTTGAAGGAAAAAAAACAAAGAGAGAAAGAAAGAGAGAGAGAGAGAGAGAGAAAGAGAGAGAGAGAGAAAGAAAGGGAGAGAGAGAGAGAGAGAAAGAAAGGGAGAGAGAAAAAGAAAGGGAGAGAGAAAGGGAGAGAGAGAGAGAGAGGGAGAAAAGAAAATATACATACGGATATGCATACATAAATACATACATACATACATACATACTTGCATACATACATACATATTACATACATACATACATGAATGACCATTTATTGCAGAAAACAAGAGCATGAAGACAGCCAAAACAATGTTGACATAGAGAAAACGTAGAAAAAATTAAGTTAATAAATTTTCTTCGGTTGATTTTGTTTTATGTACTTTGACACTGATGTTGTAATTAAGTTTCCCGCTCTTTCTAGTGTGTGGAAGGAGCGGGAAAGCTATTTAGACAAGTATACACGAAGAGAGCGAGCTGGAAATCATCGGCAAATTTTGGTCGGTACGGAAAATTTAGAAACGAAATATTCGACTTCTTACTATAAAAATACGTCTAAAATATATTTCGAAGCTCTAAATAAGCAGTCAGTGTCAGTATTTTTAAAGATCTTGCATTTATTGCAGAAAACAAGAACATAAAGACAGCCAAAACATGTTGACATAGAGGAAACGTGGAAAAAATTAAGTTGACAAATTTTCTTCGGTTGATTTTGTTTTATATACCTTTACACTGATGGTGTAATTAAGTTTCCCGCTCCTTCTAGTGTGTGGAAGGAGCGGGAAAGCTATTTAGACAAGTATACATGAAGAGAGCGAGCTGGAAATCATCGGCAAATTTTTGTCGGTACGGAAAATTTAGAAACGAAAATTCCGCCTCCTGGCTTCTAGTGAATACATTTCCTTACAATAATTTACACATGCACTCAACACACATGTAGACATATTATGCAGCAATAAAAAGCAAAGCAACATGATAAAAGAATGAAGTGGAAACAAAAAATCATTTTCCGACTGCAGATTTTTTTTTGTTTGGTATGCCTCTGGTACTTGAGGAAATAAAATATTTCTTTCTTTCCCGCTCCTTCCACAGACAGGAAAGAGCGGGAAAGAAGGTTTGAGGCTAGCAACGAGACTGGGAAATGCAAAAACAACAAAAGAAAATATGTAACAACAGCTCTTTTCCACCCATGATTTTTTCAGAGGCAAAAAGGTCGACTACTGCCTTTTTTCAGGGTCTGCAGTCGAACGTCTGCACTTGAAAAGTGCGGGTAGATTTGTATACAGCTGTATACATTAGATTGAAAGAAAAGAGCTCAGCGATGCCTGTAAAGGCCAGGACATTGCAAGCAATTGCCAGAAACCGTAAGGAGGCTCTAAAAATTTGGATAAACGGCCAGACGGAGCCTGAGGATTTCGAAGATGTGATAATTCCAGATGAAGTGCGGAGGAAATATGATGGCTTAGGTCTCGAGCAGCTGGAGAGGGTGGTAGTTGAGACCAAGAGGAATTGGACAGCACAGGGGTTCTTGGAAAATGCAAAGAGTTGGGATGATGGACTAAAAGGCGAGGTAGTACGTTTGAAAAGAGATCGCAAGAAGACAGACTTCTACACAAACGAAAATAATAGTAGCGGGAATAAAAAGAAGAAACAAAAGAAGGAAGAAGAAGAAGAAAAGACAGGAGAAGGGAAGGAGAATGAGAAGGAGAAGGAGCCAGGAAAGAAGCAGAAGCGAAAGGAGAAGGAGAAGGAGAAGGAGAAGGAGAAGAAGGAGAAGGAGCCAGAAAAGAAGACGGGAAAGAAGAAGGAGAAGGAGAAGCCAGTAAAGAAGAAGGGAAAGAAGAAGGAGAAGGACAAGGAGAAGGACAAGGAGAAGAATAATGACAAGGACACGGAGAAGGACAAGGAGGAGGACAAGGAGAAGGACAAGGAGAAGGACAAGGAGAAGGACAAGGAGAAGGACAAGGAGAAGGACAAGGAGGAGGACAAGGAG
This sequence comes from Paulinella micropora, assembly GCA_019918135.1. Lineage (NCBI taxonomy): Eukaryota > Cercozoa > Imbricatea > Euglyphida > Paulinellidae > Paulinella > Paulinella micropora. The sequence continues at coordinate 23,489 of WBZZ01004617.1, forward strand.
GAGAAGAAGAAGAATAAGAATAATAAGGGAAAGAAGGAGAAGGGGAAGAAGAAGGATGAGGAGGATGACGAGGAGGACGAGGAGGAGGAGGACGAGGAGGACGAGGAGGAGGAGAAGGTGACGAAGGACAAGGACAAGGAGGAGGAGGAGAAGAAGACGACGACGACGAAGAAGAAGAAGAAGAAAGAGAAGAAGAATAAGAAGGGAAAGAAGAAGGAGAAGGGGAAGGAAGAGGAGGATGACGAGGAGAACGAGGAGGAGAAGGACGAGGAGGAGGACGAGGAGGAGAACGAGGAGGTGACGAAGGACAAGGACAAGGACAAGGAGGAGGAGGAGAAAGGAAAGCAGAAGGAGGAGGAGAAGGACAAGGACAAGGAGAAGGACAAGGACAAGGACAAGGGCACTGAGAGAGTAAACAAAACAGGAGTCCCAGAAGTCCCAGAAGGAAAATTTCGTATTTACGAAATCCCGGGTTGGTTTGAATACATAGTCGAGAACGAGGAGGACCAGAAAGCACACACGGACTCCAAAGGCCGCAAGTTCCAAGACGGGTTCGTTCTTCTTCTTTTTTATGTTAATTATAATAAATTAATATGTAAGTGTAGAAATTTCTTTCTTTTGTTTTCATTTCTTTCTTTCTTTCTTTTCTTTCTTTTTTCTTTTCTTTTCTTT
>WBZZ01004618.1:0-2500 GCA_019918135.1 Paulinella micropora
GCATAAGAGTATCAGCATGTGGTGTTTGTGAGCTCATGACAGCGGGCCGGGGGGGGGGGGGTACGCTATTATAACCACGGCAGGGACGAAAATCGGTTTTTCCATTCCAAAACCCTGAGCACAATTACTTCATTAGAACATATGCAAAGATGCACACCACGCACAAACAAAAGCAAAAGCATGAAACTCACTCACTGTCCCACTTACTCTATCATTCTGTAAGATAAGATATGTAAGGTAAGGTAAGGTAAGACAAGACTATCATTCTGTAAGATAAGGTAAGGTAAGACAAGACAAGACATGACAAGACAAGAGAATACAAAACGCTGAGTCCCACTCACACCACGATTCTGTAAGAGAAAATAAGATAATTAAGGTCTGGTTAGGTAAGGTAAGGTATGACACTACACAAGACAAGACAAGAGAAGACAAAAAAAAGACAAGACAAGACAAGACCAGACACAATAAGATAAGATAAGATAAGATAAAATAAGATAAGATAAGATAAGATAAGATAAGGTAAGATAAGGTATGATAAGACAAGGTAAGGTAAGGTAATGTAAGGTCAGGTAGGTAAGGTAAGGTATGGTATGGTAAGGTAAGGTAAGGTAAGGTAAGGCAAGAAAAGACAAGATAAGACAAGATAAAACAGGATAAAACAAGATAAAACAAGATAAAACAAGATAAAAAGGCAAGATGACACGAGACGATACGAGGCAAGACAAGACAACAAGACAGACAAGACAAGACAAGACAACACAAGACACAAGACAAAACAAAACAAGGCAAAACAAGGTAAAGCAGGTCTGACAAGGCAACACAAGGCAACACAAGGCAAGACAATGCAAGGTAAAGTAAGGTAAAGTAAGGTGAGATAAGAAAAGATATTCTGCACCTGCGACGAGTCCTCCGACGACTCGTTATGTGACATGGAATAAGCGTCCATGCTTGCTGCTGCTGAACCGGACCTCAACGCCCAGACCAAGCTCTCCAACACCTTCTGCAAATACATGCAGCGAATAGCTCCATGGAAGCATATGTTTACATGTATGTATGTACGTACGTAATTTAGGTATGTATGTATGTATGTATGTATTTATGTATGTACGTGTGTATGTATGTAACATATGTATGTATGTATGTATGTATGTATGTATGTATGTATGTATGTATGTATGTATGTATGCATGCATGTATGTATGTATGTCTGTCTGTCTGTATGAGATCTTGTATGCATGTATGGTATGTCTGAATGTAAGTATGCATGTATGTAGGTGCGTATGTACGTATGTATGTATATGTACACGAGTTATGACAGGGGGATGGGTGAGTGGGAGGGGTGAGTTGCACAAGGAAAATACAAATAAAGCAAAAAAGCTGAAGAGACAACTGAGACACAGCCAGTAAGGGACCGGAGGAGCCTGCGGTCACTTGATGGTTTCCCCGAGGGAAAAACTCGTGGGGAGTTGTTTGCGCGGATGGTTCTGAATGGATATTTGAATTTCCAAATCTTATGTCCACCCAAACAACTCCCAAAAAAATTTTGTGGAACCGGGAAGTTGTTTGCGCGGATGATTCTGAATGGCTATTTGAATATCAAAATCTTGTGTCCACCCAAACAACTCCCCCAAAAAATTTTCATGTTTTGCGGAACGGATAAACACCAAGCTGGCTTTTGGTTCTCACATTCACAAACTAGACAAATTCTCTGCAACAATTAGCCACTACCCGTAATAAAAGTAATCCACACAGTGCATACCCAGCACGCAGGTACTGTGTCTAGTTCTCCGCGTTGTTCTCCAAGATTGTTGTTGCGAATCAACGTGAACCAAAACAATCGAACCGAAACAAAGTGCTCTGGTTGCACACAACTGTGTGTGTGTGTGTGTAGTGTGTGTGAGAGAGAAGAGAGTTGTGTGTGTGTGTGTAGTGGGCATGTGTTTATTTGTGTGTGTGTGTGTGTTTTGTGTAATCTATGTGTGGTGTAAGTGTATGTGTGTGTATAGCTGTGTATGTATGTTTACCGGAACATAGAAACAAAGCCCCTTACGCTACATATATACAGTAGTTTGGGGAAGTTTTGATTTTATGAACAGTATGCTGATTGGTTGTGTAGTGGACCGGTCCTAAAATGAGATCTAAGTACTGATCTAACATGTTTTAAAGTAATTTTATTACTATTGTTGTTAATTGCTAGCTATAGCCTAGAACGTAATTTTGTCTTATTATTCAAAAACCCCAACCCCCATCCCCCCCCTCTTCTTCCTTCTTCCTTCTTCTTCTTCCTTCTTCTTCTTCCTTCCTTCTTCTTCCTTCTTCTTCCTTCTTCTTCCTTCTTCTTCTTCCTTCTTCTTCTTCCTTCTTCTTCCTTCTTCTTCCTTCTTTCTTCCTTCTTCCTTCTTCTTCTTCCTTCTTCCTCCTTCTTTCTGCTTTCTGTCTCCTTCTGCCTCCTGCTTTCTTCTGCCTTCTTCTGCCTTCTTCTTCCTTCTTCTTCCTCCTT
>WBZZ01004618.1:7500-22500 GCA_019918135.1 Paulinella micropora
TTCGATTCCCGTCGGTGCCACCAGTATTTTCATTGAACATACCGGTCTATTTCTGGACCAGTATTTTCATTGAACATACCGGCCCGTCTGGAAGTGTTGGAACTGCCCTTGCGGGGGTGCCATTAGAGCTTATCGTCAATTCTTCGTACTCCCCTCACGGGTGAGACGATGGAGGCGCATGTGCAGAAATGCATCAGCCATTGACAGAGAAGCACTATTATTATTATTATTATTATTATTATTATTATTATTATTATTATTATTATTATTATTATTATTATTATTATTATTATTATTATTATTATTATTATTATTATTATTATTATTGACAGTATTATTATTATTGAATGATTCATTATTATTATTATTATTATTATTATTATTATTATTATTATTATTATTATTATTATTATTATTATTATTATTATTATTATTATTATTACTGTTATTAAAAATTATTATTACAATACCTGATAATTGGCTTTCAAGTTCCGACCGCCGTAGTATTGTAGAACGCTCCACTGAACAAATCATGAGTCTTAACTTGATAAAAAAAGTTATCGTCCTATGAGAATTAATTTGTCACTCAGCGGCCCGCGGCGTCGGACAACATTTCAACTAACTTGTGACATCAGCACTGATGTTTTCAACTAAAACTCAATTCACTTCAACTTGACTTTGGGGATTGAACCAGTGAGCCACTTCTGAGTTGGGGCCGGGATTGAAACCGGCCCGGGTGAAGTCAGTACTTGAAGGGTTAACTTGATATATACTGGTATTAACATTTAATATCATTGAATTCACATGATACGCTGACTCGGAGTTTAAACTGATTCACTTGGAACTTAAATTTCATACAATATCCGAGGCATATTCTGCCAGTTGAAGTTGCTATTGTACTTAATATATATTGATAGTATATTGTTACTTGAATTCCGGTCACTACTAACTAAGAATCTGGTCACAGTTTTTAGTTTTAACTCTGTTTTTCAACTAACTTGATTTGAGTCAGTGAAGTTCCTGGTTGATTTCGGCACTTGAATGTCCTCCGCTGTATTGATGGCACCGCTGGCACTGACGGTGAAGTCTCTCGCCCTCAGAGGCTCGGCCAGAGATTCAGTTGAAAGTCCCTGCCCGGCCAAAGTTTTTCTACTGAACTCAGAGCGACTTTTAATAATCGAAGACTGACGATAGCCTTTCGTAGAGCTCAGACAAAGGGAAGCATGTACCGGTAACTCACGCGCAGTGAGCAGACAACTCACCCTTGGACAGCTATAAATTTTCCTGAGCTTTCAAATAGTGATGGTTTCAGCATCGTTGTATATATCTGATAATCACTTCGCATTGATGGAGAATGATAAGGTCAAAGCTGGAGTGGGTCTTGTCTCTTGAAGGCCCCCCCCCCCCCCCCACACACACACCCGCAATACTGCACACACACAAGAGAGAGAGAGAGAGAGAGAGAGAGAGAGAGAAGAGAGAGAGAGAGAGAAGAGAGAGAGAGAGAGAGAGAGAGAGAGAGAAAGAAAGAAAGAAAGAGAGAGAGAGAGAGAGAGAGAGAGAGAGAAAGGGAGAGAGAGAGAGCGAGAGAGAGAGAGAGAGAGAGAAAGAGAGAGAGAGAGAGAGAGAAAGAAAGAAAGAAAGAGAGAGAGAGAGAGAGAAAGAGAGAGAGAGAGACGCGGGGGGGGGGGGCAATGTCACAAGCGCGAAACGGTGGAGATACCAACGGCAGTTATTCCAGCAGTGGCAGGAAACGGTGGACTGTGCGCAGATGGCCCGGTCGAGATAATTTGCAGCCACCGTAGCATGGTTTGCTGTTTGATCACGTTCAATTCACTAGCTTGTTCTGCAGGTAGAAATGGAGACAGCGAATCCTGAATCGCCCTTTGGGTGATCACCTGCACCCACTTCGGCTTCTTGTCCTTATCAAGTAAGATCGCACGCACTCCCTCAACGAAATCTGCTGACTGTTTACAGATGCGCACCGCTACTCTGTATATAGAGATGAGATAAACCAAAAAAAGAGAATGTGTCAATCAAAATTATTTCAATGTGAATGTGTTAATTCTTTCAGAATTGATCATTTGTCAAAGCATCTTAAAACACAAATACACTACGACAATATGATCGGATTATCCGCTTTTGGTTTTTAATATATTTTTGGAGACGGACAGATTATCCCAACAAGAAGCGTGAGCACACCTATAAACGTATTAGCATTCGCGCAACTAATTTCTGGATCGCTCAATCTGACAACACATAATACAATTATACTACAGATTACAGTCATCTGAACAGCATATTTAATTAATCTTGCATCTGTCCTTTCTTTGAAACAACAACATCGCCATTCATCATTGATTTCATGGTCTAATTTTTTTTGTTCATTTTTAACTCTGACGAAATACATCTTTATTTTAATTCGGGAGTTAGTTCGCCATCCATATCCATAATAGGTGGTGGTCTGTGAAGTCTAGTTGTATTATTGTTGGACATTTGGAAATACTTCCGCTCGGATTTCGGCTAGTTGCTTAGATAGATCTTCTATAATAATATAAAGAATTTTGTTTTCCTTTTCCAAATTAACTATTTTTTTCTGATAATTGTTGAACAGCCTTAATTAATGGTGCGATAAACTCAGTATAGCCAATTCCATAACCGACACCACCACTATCAACACATTTAACATCTTCTGGATTAATACTTTTCCCTTTCAAATCGCATTCTTTTTTTTGCATCGGACACGGAACCATAATTGTTTCTTTTAAAAATCCGCCAAAATCTAGCATATTGATTTCTTCCAACACTTCTTCTAATTCCTGTGCTATCAATCCAGTCCTCTGTTTCTTCGTTGTATCATCAATCATACGATAACAAACTGGATTTAACTTATTAATAAAGTCTAAGCCTAAGCATTCCTTTATGTATTCTTTTTTTCTCCTGTCTGAATATTGAATTGGATTAGAAAATACCCATAAGTGACCATCGCTTCCTCTCAACGACATTAAAGCAGTATTTGAGGCATTTTCCCATATGAAACCACTCGTTGAAGAATTATTCACTCTAAATCTAATAGCATAAGAAGTTAAACCTCCGCCTTTTCCTCCTGCTGGTGCTGTTCCCCCACTTAATGATTTACCTGCTCCAGACTGGCTCATATATATTCCCCAATTTGAATCAGCCGTATCTCATACAAATATTCCGCGTGCATTCGTCCCGTCCGTTTGCCCTTGAATTCCTATTTTCATACCTGCATTCGCTGTTATTACTTTCGCATTGCTTATGCTCATAGCCTCACTAAATATTATATTTCCTCCCAATGCTATTCCTGATTTGTAGTTAAAGGAGAGTTTATCCGCGTTTTTTCTTATTTGAAATTTGAGCCAGTGGAGCTTGATTTAAAGGCAGTGCCATCATAATAAGAATCAAAATTTAAATTAATATTGTCTTGTCCCCAGTTCAATAATTGGAATGTTGGAGAAACGGAATTATGAACAAATGCTTGAATATGCGGGCCGTTTACATTAGATGTTGTGCCGTATAATTCTAAGCCTCCCGACACACCTGTTCCCTTTGTGGTTCTGCCTATTATACACGGGACACCAAGAGAAGATGCTAATATTCCGCTAAAGTCTTTTGTTCCTGCTATTGTTTGGTTTCCTGTTAATTTTACATTCTGCCCGTCTAATGTATTTACATAACCTTTTGTCGCCCCGTCTGTTGAAGCTGACGGAGTGGCTAAGTTTGTTATGCTTTGGCTTTTCATATCAACTCCCGCATTTGCTGTTATCAATCCGCTGGCTGTTAATGTTGTTCCTGTTAATATCGCACTCGCAGTTATCAATCCGCTTGCTGTTATTGCTCCGCTTGTTGTTAATGTGTCGCTCGTCATATTTCTAATCAATGTTATGTCATAATTAAATGTCTCATAATCAAAATACAGACTTGCGATACGGACTTGGTCTCTATAAGCAATTCCGCCACTTCCCGCTTTGTTTGCCACGAATATGATGTATCTAGCAGTAGCATTTGAGACGGGTGAATATGTTTTAGTTGTTTGCGAAGCCCAAGCCTCGCCACTCCATAATGCGTATGTAATGTTGTCAGTGCTTACTCCCACATACCAAATGCTCGGAGTTGTTTCAATGTAATTAGCAGACGAAGACCTGACATAATATTTTTTTATCTTGTATATGGCTCCCAAATCTATTTTTATTTGTTCGCCCGTGTATGCTGTTCCTTCCCAAGTGTTTGTGTTTGGTGGAACTCTTTGATAAACTCCTGTCGTGTCGTTGTAGTGTGAGTTGCTTGCCCAATAATCGTTCTGGTCAGCATTAAAAGCATAATATGCTGGATTGTATTCAGTAGAAGCAGAAGCAACAAAACCTGCTGAGTTATTGCTTGTCATAGTCTGCGGGGCGGTGTACACAGCAAAAGCCGAAGCACCCATTTTAATGTCGCCCGACATCGTCCCACCCGTCAAAGAAAGGAAAGCCAATTACCCCGTGGAATTCACCCAGCTTGTTCCATTGTATGTTAATAATTGTCCATTTGCAGGTGCCGTTATTACTACATCACTTAAAGCATCTATTGATTTATTGCCCAGCCTTGTGTCAAAGTCTGTGTTAGCCCTTGCTGTGGTATAGTATAAATTTGTTCCTTCTTGTAAGTCTGCTGTCGTTTTGTTAGAAAGTCTTGTGTCAAAGTCTGTATTTGCTCTCGCTGTGGTATAATATAAATTAGTTCCCTCTTTTAAATCTGCTGTTGTTTTACCAGTGAGTCTTGTGTCAAAGTCTGTATTTGCTCTCGCTGTGGTATTATATAAATTTTTTCCCTCTATTAAGTCAGCAGTTGTTTTAGCTGTGAGCCGTGCGTCAAACCTTCCGTCAGTATAGTATAGATTGGTTCCTTCTTTTAAGTCTGCTTTCTTTTTGTTAGAAAGTCTAGCATCAAAATCTGTATTTGCTCTCGCTGTGGTATAGTATAGATTAGTTCCTTCTTTTAAGTCTGCTGTCGTTTTAGCTGTGAGCCGTTTGTCAAACCTACCATCAGTATAATATAAATTAGTCCCCTCTTTTAAGTCTGCGGTTGTTTTGTTAGAAAATCTTGTGTCAAATTACCATCAGTATAGTATAGATTGGTGACTTCTTTTAAGTCCGCAGTCGTTTTGTTAGAAAGTCTGGCATCAAACCTTCCATCAGTATAGTATAAATTAGTTCCCTCTTTTAAGTCTGCGGTTGTTTTGTTAGAAAATCTTGTGTCAAACCTTCCGTCGTTATAGTATAAATTAGTTTCCTCTTTTAAGTCAGCGGTTGTTTTAGCTGAAAGTCGTGTGTCAAAAGCATCATCAAATGTCGCAGTGGTTATGATTGAAGAAACCGATATCGTATTTAGTAAATTTACTCCTGTTATGTTCAAATACCCGCCCATATCAATATTACCGAATTCATCAACATTTATTGGAAATGTTTTATTTACCCAGTTTATTGAATTATATGTTAGATAGCTATTCATTGCTATTGGTGCCGTTATGACTACATCCGTTAATTTATCCAGTTCAAAATCGCTTATAAAACTTGAAGATAATGTAGCAAATAAAGTATTACCCAACCCATCTGTTTTTAATACTTAATTTGCTTTGCCGTCCGCTAATGGTAGATCGTATTCGTTATTAATTGACACATAACCAGTATCAGATACCAACAAAGAAGAATTATTATTTCTTCAAGATATTGTTATGTCGTCCGTCTTTGCTTGTATTGAGTTTGCTTCAATATGATCGCCGTATAATACGCCATCAGTTTCTAAATCCTCGTCCACTATGACAGATCCATAAAAATGATATGTCCACGGATTACCTAAATGGTTCATAATTTAATAGAATTATTTTATATCGTAGTATATATAGTTTAAAAAAATATCAATATATTTGGCCGATCACAAGAACAGCAGTCAATAGATACTAAAACTATTGCCGTCACGGCCACTCCAACATTAACAACAAACATTCAAAATGCGTATGTTGGTCTTGATCTTAGATCGTGGATGGAAAGTTCCACATTCACTACTTTTTGTATGGGCGGATATTGGTAGCAAAACAATATCTGATTTAGGTTATGGTTATTTTATTAAAGTTGCTTTTCGTGGGTCTTTGAATTTGCCCGCTCCAACCGGAATAGGGACTTTTCAGTTTTGGTTTCATAAAACAGATGGAACAAATGTTGATGACTTTTACAGCGAAGTGCTAAATTATACAACTGCCATCGAATATAAGTCTTTTGATTGTGTGTGGCTAATTCAAAGATACGGAGTCCAGATGAAAATGATATGGTTGATGACGTGTCCAAATCCCGCAGACACCACCAATAATACAACAATACGAATTTCGGGAAATACAACTAATGAGGTTTTATTGACATATGCGACGGATGCTCCAATAACATTGGAAGTATATTATAAAACTGCATCCGACGATTATGTATCCTTTAAACCATCATATTTTAATATTGATGTTATGAGAGACATTTCTTTATCTGCCGCTTACATATGAAATCTGTCATACATATCTTTTAATGTTGTTAGTTTGCCCTCGTGTTGAGATAAAACATCGCGGAAAAATGTTTTATAATCTAACTTACCATATTTAAGAATAGGACGTTGGTCGGGTGGTATGCGCATATCTACTCTCGTGCCATTTCTTCATATCCTCCTGCATTATGGTGCGGTCTTGCACTTTCATATACAAGAAATTAAACGGGTCTTTTGATACTTTCAAATGTCGTTATTATTTGATAGCAACTATACCCGTTCTCGGGCGGATTTCGCTTGGCTTTAATCAGTGTTTTCTTTTCCTTCGTTGGTACGGGCTCCTCTTTTGCTTCTAAAACTGGTAATTCTTTTTTCGCCAGTTCTTCTCCTACATTAGCCTTGATTTCGGTGATACCAGTTTCCTTTAAATCACTTTCCTTAAAAGATGTATATTCTTCTGTTGTTTCTGGTTCATTATCAAAGAATTTTTCATCATATCGGAAGAAGGCAATAAAACTTCAACATTATCACTCTTCTCATTAACTTCTTGGTTTTGTTTGGGTTGGTACTTTTCATAAAATGCAACAATATCAGTTTTTAGTGATTTGCTTGTTGGCAGTTTTATATCGCTACTTAAATGAGTCCATTTTTCTATTTGGCTCAGATAATCTTTTTTGGTTGACATGTTATATATAAGCATAACAAAAAAAATCTGTTTTATATTATTTATTCATCGTCATTGTCGTCGTCAAAGTCCATTCATTATCGCCGTAAATAATCTTCCATTGATTTTTACATTCTTCTAAAGTTGGTAAATCTACACATCTAATTATTATACCCTCTTCTATTGTTTTCTTCTTTTCTACCACATTTGGCATCAGTTTTCTCAAATTAGTCCAGAAACTGACTTGTGAAGTGTGCGGATCATTCGCATTTGCTTTATATGTATCGTATAATGCTTTCTTTGAAACCTCTTTACCAAAATGAATTTCTGACAACTCGTTGTAATATATCCTAAGTTTAAGCAATCCAACCACCACTTTCTTAACTTTGAAAGAGATTTTACTTTTTGTTCTCGCAGTCCCTTTGTGATGATTGTTTCACGATAGTTAAAATCGCTGAGGTCTCTTTCAAGAAGAAACTTTGCTAGTCGTTGCCTGTCAATAGATCTAATATCTGTAATCACTTTTCTTTTCTCGTCTGGTTTCATAAGTGCCAGTTCGTCAAAAACTTCAAGGACTAGCCATCGTTGCTCTGTGGTCCCCGATGGCACTACCCATTCTTCGTTTGAAGCAAGGACCAAGAATAACATATTTTCTAATGTTATATTTGGTAAATATTTTTGTTTAAGAGTGAGTGTATTTTCTGATACAAGTTTCTTAATTGTTCCCGCTCGTTCTTTATCACCACCCCATACCATCTCGTCCATAAATACTACAATTGCTTTTGCGAGTTGGGCATTCAAATCACCTAATATTTCTTTAACATCAGACGGCTGGAAATAATAATCTGCACCTATTATGTCTTTAAATATTTCAAGAATAACGCACTTTCCTACTCGTTCATTGCTTGTTAAAACTAGTGATAAATGTAGTTTTTGCCACGGCTTCTGGTAAATGCTCGCGAACATATTAAGCACCTTTTTATATATGTCCTGCCTTCCCCCACACCATCTGTTTAAGATATGTTGAAAGAATGCTTCATTTTTTTCTTCTTCTGCCGTAAATGATTTTACATCTTCTAATGTGTCGGCGGGAATTTCAAACCCCTTATACAAGTTATAAAACCCTTGTTTGTCGTTATCAAAGTATGCCTTAGGATCAAAGATTACGTCATTCACTTCGCGCCTTTTCGGGTGTGTATTCCACATTTTATACAAATCAACAACACTCAATGTGGCGGGGTTTTTACCTAGTGCTATCCAGTCCTCCTTTGTTAAGTTAGTTTTTATTCTTTTGTTTTTGAAGAATGATTCCATCGCTGATTCCGTCTTGTCGGAATACCTGCTGACCTTTGGAATCAAAATATTCTTCAATTGTAGTTGGCTTTGCTAAGTTAGCAAAAGTGTATGATTTATTCATCCAAGCCAAAGCAGTATCTATCAACTCTGTAAATTTTTCTAAATTATTACATTCGTCGGCAAATCGTCGCAAATCATCAATCGTGTTAATGTTATGGACGATAGGGGGTGATAGTTCATAAATTTTTATACCTTTGCCTTCGCAATTACTATCGTGGCAATAGAAATATAACCCGTCTCTTCTCCATACTACATAGTAATTGTCGCTGTCATTTTCTTCCCCGTTTATAATACATATTCGTGTCCCCTTGCTTCTTAAAATAAACATTCTCTGCTTTTTTTTCAACAATTTCCATATTTGGTATTTTGCTGAGTATAATTTCACGTATTTCCTCCAATGTGATATGTTGATATCGTTTCAAAACTGTATATTCGGGAATTCTAATATTGTAAAATGTATCGTCATCGGGTCGCATAATCAAATAATCGTCTATTTCTACATTTTGTAGCAGTTTCAAGGTGTTTGTTTTTGGTGTGTATGAATACGGAAGCAAAACACGATCGCTACCATCTTTATGAGAGTAGATAGTGCGGAAAGCCCTGTTTTTGTTATACACAGAAATATCAAGTATGGTTCGCAACTCAATATTCTTGTCGGCCCGTTCAAATGTGAAACAGAGGTCGGGGTAAAATTTTCAATCACCACTTCTACGTATTTCCAAAACTCTTTTTGTGTTTCGCAGTTTTCAAATACCAAGCCATTATCGTAAGAAAAATGACACGACATTTGACCATTCTTACTCGCATCCAAGTATTTTGCTTTTTTTGAATTATACTTCAAACCAACATTAGCAAATACATTTTCCATAAGTGTGTTACACCGCTTATACATTTTTTCACGTGAGATTGATAATTAATCGCCATCAATGTCGGCAAACATTCGCTGGGGTTTGTTTTCCATTAATACTTCATAGTATTGTCTTTGTTTATCGGGCGTTTTTTCAATCAATTCCACAAAATCCTCTTGAAATGGCGCAGTGGTGAATTGTTTGTTCCCCCACTTAATAAGGACCACATCTTGCGGTTTATCTCTCAGTGCTTCTTCTTGTTTCCAATACAATTCCTCATTGGTCAGTGTCGGTGCGGTCATGTTATATAGTCGCTCGGATTTTTTCAATAAAAATAAACTAATTATTCTATATATCTTAATATCACTATCCTTAATAGGTAATTATATTATTTTATATATGTTTATACAAAAAAAAAAAAAAAAAAAAAAAAAAAAAAATTAAATTCTTTATTCAAGCATCCGCATTTAATAAATCCTTTGAATTGTCCACAAAATTCACAATACTTTAATTTCTTTATGAGGCGCGTCTTATGATAATACTTGTCTCTGTTCGGATACTTTTCTACAATCGTTTTTGGAATCGCCCTATTACTGTTACAATAACAACAGAATTTTATGTTCGGATTGTCAAGGGTCCGAATAAGTAACGACAGGTCTTCGTTCATTTTATCGTTCTTAAATCGCTTGATACATTCAGAGCCCAACACCATCTCGTTTCCGTTTTTTACATTTTTTACAATGTAATTCTTTTTAATCTCGTGCGAACAACAACAACATTGCTCTGCCCCATTTTCTATAATTTCCACAAGTTTCCAGTCGTTCGTATTCCACTTTCCGTCGGGTGATATAAACGAAACGGCATTGACCAGATTTAGAAAATAACTTCCACTTACATAATCCAAATGAAGTCTTAAGTCGTCATATGTCCAATACGATCGGCGGTGAGAGGTGTCCATGGTTTATATAATTTTGTCGGTTACAATCAAAAGATATTGTTTATTGATAGCCGGGGTATTCGTCCTTCCAAATCCAAAGCACTCTGAAAATAACCTAATCTTCCTCCTCCACAGAGAGAGGAAACCAGTATGGCGGAAAATGTAGGAGACTGTCAGAGCCAAGCAACAAAAAGGAAACAGAGAGGCATTTCCCATGTGTCACCCCTAACGATAATATTAAACTGCTTAAAAAAGTAGTACCGGTCATGAATCGTAATATTATCGTTTTCAACCGGCTCAAAAGTATATATAGAAAAACGGATATAACTACATATTAAAGAGATATAGCTCTTCTATACATCACTGTGTATAGGGGTATAAGAAAAGGACGCATATTTACCTATCTGCGCCTACAATCCCCCCTCCCCGTCTTATACGGGAACCATAGTAAATAGGGGTAGATTGGTAAATATCTGCAAATGAGAGCGTACTTTCCGGGTCTGTTTTCTCATGGGTGATCGACTCCTCTGGAGGCAACCCATTGAGCAGCTTGAGTGACCGCGCAGGTTTGCTCTTCATCACCGTTGTACGTCCGGTACTTACAAAATACAAATTTGAGTTTGGAGATTTTCGAGTTCAAATTTGAATTTGAATTTTGAATTATCTCCTCCCCCTTCTATGGCGATCTGCCATAGACGTACAACGGTGTAGACATATTGCTGTCCAAACCCGTCCTTCGCAGTTTCCTTTCACCATGCTTGCCAGGGTCTGTGACCCTCATGTGCTAGCCCCGTTCCCTTGGGGGTGGAAAACGAGCAGTGTCGTGTGTTTCTTGTCGATCTGTGTTGTCGTGTTCGTTGTGTTGTTCTGTGTTCCGTTCGTGGTGTGTTCAATGTTCGAATCCACCACCACTCACAACAACCCAACAAGCAACCCGCAAACACACAACCAAACAGTCAAGGTGGAGGATGTACTCACCCCCCCCTTTGTAAGGGGAAGCCTTGCTGTCCTTGTCGTCGATCCAGACGATGTGTACGTGTGCACCCTGATAACGTGCACCACACTCATGCTTCACAAACAAATTGGTTAGCCACCTTCTTCCACCCTCGTGTGTGCACGATCAAGAATCGTTCAAAAAGGTTTTGTCAATGAGCCTTTCAGGGCTCTGCCCAATGGGTCACTGTTATTGTCCTTTTTTGAGAGATTCTTTCCCAACTCAAAAAGCAAACGAAGCTTTGCCTTTTTGCAGTATGGGGTGTGTGTTTGTGAGCGTTCTCGTGTGTATGTATGTGTTTGTGTGTACCGAGTGCTTTCGACTCTTCACACCACAACGGCTGAAGCCTTGTGTGTAGCTCGGTGTCCGAGTTTGTTTTGTTGGTGATCTAATCGACACCACACACACGTTGTTAGTGCTTGAGTGTGGTGTGATGAATGTGTCTCGTTTATGTGTGTACGAGAGCTTGTAGACCTGTGTGTGTACTGAGTGCTGGTGACTCTTTACACACTTGTCGTTGGTATCTTAGGAGTTGCTCGGTTTCCGAGTTTCTGTCCTTGTAGGGCTGTTCAATATCACACAACACGTTGGTAGTGCTTGGGTGTGATGTAAGGCGTGTGTTGTGTTTGTTTCTAACGAAAATAAAAATCGTCACAAAAACAACCTCCGTTATCGCCTTACTGTGGCTGTTCTACACGTAAATTCCTTGGCCTATGTCTTGTCTGACTGGCCTACCACCCCTTTAAGAGATGGCCACCTCTATTGGTGTTGGATGTGTGTAGTTTGCACAAACAGGTTTTATGCCAAATGAATTGCTGTATGTCTGTGTGTTGTTTGTCTGTTTTCCTCTGCCCTATCCCACGTGCTTCCGTGTGTGCAACGTTTGTTTGTGCAACGTGTTTATGGCAGTACAGACGATAGCTAGAGTGTGTAGGTGTTTGTTATACTCCTTGTGAGGAGTGTGTGTAGTGATTAGTGTAAGAGTGTTGACAGGACAGACAGGAGGGTCTATCCACTCCCCTTGTTTGTCTGTAAAGCACTTCTCTGACTCGACAATGTGTCGACAATCAATCCAGTGAACACTCTAGTGTTTCTATCCCACTGGATACACTTTCTGTGCTTCCCTACACTCCCCAAACGCCCTACAGTAGGTGTCAAAAGTGTACAGACAACGAGTGTCTTGCAGTGCCGCTGTGTGGGCCTCTGTACAAGATTTCACTGTTGTTTTCGTGCAGCACACTCTCCTAACACCTCCCTCACTCCTTTCCTACACTCCACCACTACCCTTCCTTCTTACTTTGCTTGGGAGAGTAAGGAAAAAAACAAATTTGCGTTTTGCTTTTCTCCTTGGACGATCGGCAAAAGAAATCCTTTTTGACAAAAATTGGTGGCACCGGCTCAGCCATAACGATATTATTTTACCAATGCGATCAGAATTGGAGGGATTTTAAATATTCAATATTAGGATCCGTTTTTTTCTGCTTCTCTTTCTGCTTCTCTTTGAGATAATCTTCTTTATATTTGCTTCATACTTCCTTATTGATTTCCGAGTCTGTATTTCTTTTGTTGCTCTTGGATCTTATCCTTATTTTTCTTATAATATTCCCTTTGTTGTTTATTTATCTTATCTTTGTTTGCTTCTCTATATTTTTTTTGATGCTCTTTAATTTTCTCCTTGTTATTTTCCGCATACTTTGCTCTATATCGTTGCCTCCTTGGATCAGGGAGACTAAACACTGCCTTTATTTCTTCTATGGTAGAACTGTTTATATATAATATTCATTGTATAAACTTAATACATAATTCAACGAGTGAATATAAGAGCAGGCGAGACGAAAATAATATTGTTTGTAATGTGTCCAACCCCATGGTCGGCCACGGCCAAGTACTTTTTTTGAAGGTTGGACACTTTTTAGTTATTAAATTTCATTATTTCTTATATTATTCTTCTTACTATTATCTATTTTTTATATTGTCCAAGTTGTCCAACCTTTTATTAAAGGGAAGTAAATTTTTTTTTCCTCTCCCGTTTTCACATAGAAGAAAAAATATTTTCTGGCGCGGGGGGGGGGGGGGGGGGTCGGCCTCGGACGTCGGACACCGATTAATACTAACAAAAATATTCTGTTTCAGATTGCTATAATTAACAACGGCTGGCCAAGTGGTTTTTAACAACATATAAGAATATCAGGGTTTATTTAGATTTTCTATTTAAAATAATTAAAAGAACATAATTATATATATAAGGACATAATGCCGAGGACACCTCAGTTCACTAAGGAAGAAGTAGTTCAACGGAGAAGGGAAAGGGCAAAAGCATTTTTGAAGGCTCATCCTGATAAGAATAGGGCAAATGCGAAGGCATACTATTATAAGAACCAAGCCTGAGAGGATAAAATTATTACGGAAGGAGAAATACGAAAAACAAAAAGCGGAATTACTTGAATTAAGGGCTTTTCGTAATAATATGTTAAACAATATGTAATTTATTTTATATATTCTCGTAAAAAATATATATACTATTATTGTAGGCGCAGATAGGTAAATATGCGTCCTTTTCTTATACCCCTATACACTGTGACAGTGATGTATAGAAGAGCTATATCTCTTTAAGATGTAGTTATATCCGTTTTTCTTTATATACTTTTGAGCCGGTTGAAAACGATAATATTACGATTCATGACCGGTACTACTTTTTTAAGCCGTTTAATATTATCGTTAGGGGTGACACATGGGAAATGCCTCTCTGTTTCCTTTTTGTTGCTTGGCTCTGACAGTCTCCTACATTTTCCGCCATACTGGTTTCCTCTCTCTGTGGAGGAGGAAGATTAGGTTATTTTCAGAGTGCTTTGGATTTGGAAGGACGAATACCCCGGCAATCAATAAACAATATCTTTTGATTGTAACCGACAAAAGTGGAGTCCCAGCCTGGATTTTTTTTTCGTATCCTCCAAATTCAATTTTTCAAATTGAAAAAGCTATCGCCCCCTCCCCCCACGAACTTCGTTCGTTGCCCCCCTCCCCCGTTTCGGCTTTGATAATCATTTATGTATATAATTTTGTCTATTCGTGTATTAAATACAAGCACAGAAAAACAGAAAAACACACACAGGAAAACAGAAAAACACACACAGGAAGCACAAAACATACATTTGTTTTACAAAAATACGGAAAACTAAGCAGACTAAGGACTATTTAGACAATATAACGACAAACACCATATAGACGAAGTTTATATACATTTTTATGAAATAAAATGAGGTTTTTGTCGTTATTTTGTCTAAATAGTCCTTAGTCTGCTTAGTTTTCCGTATTTTTGTAAAACAAATGTATGTTTTGTGCTTCCTGTGTGTGTTTTTCTGTTTTCCTGTGTGTGTTTTTCTGTTTTTCTGTGCTTGTATTTAATACACGAATAGACAAGTTTATATACATATATATATATATACTTCTTTTTTTTTTGCTTTCCCATCCGTTTTCCCTTTTCAAGTTTGAGTACGCAAGCAAGGTTCAAGAATACATGTATGTATGTATGTATGTATGTATCTATGTATGCATGCATGTATGTATGTGTGTATTATGTATGCATATGTATGTATATGTATGTATGTGTATGTATGTATGTATGTATGTATGTATGTAGTTTGTATGTATGCATGTATGTATGTATGTGTGT
>WBZZ01004618.1:55000-60000 GCA_019918135.1 Paulinella micropora
ATTATTATTATTATTATTATTATTATTATTATTATTATTTTGGACACCGTGATAGCCCAGTGGTCAAGTTCTACCATCTGGGCCCTGTCGCCAGTTCGATTCCCGTCGGTGCCACCAGTATTTTCATTGAACATACCGATCCGTCTGGACCAGTATTTTCATTGAACATACCGGCCCGTCTGGAAGTGTTGGAACTGCCCTTGCGGGGGTGTCATTAGAGCTTATCGTCAATTCTTCGTACTCCCCTCACGGGTGAGACGATGGAGGCGCATGTGCAGAAATGCATCAGCCATTGACAGAGAAGCACTATTCTTATTATTATTATTATTATTATTATCATTATTATGGAGGGGTGCACAGTATGGCACCCCACGGGAAGAGGAGGTGGTTGGGCCTCTTCCCACTGGTTTCGAGGCTATGTCGTTCGAGGCTATGTTGTTGTGTTGGTTCCGAGGCTATGTAGTTGTGTTGGTTCCGAGGCTCTGTTGTTGTGTGGGTTCCGAGGCTATGTCGATGTGGGTTCCGAGGCTATGTTGTTGTGTTGGTTCCGAGGCCATGTCGTTGTGTTGTTTTTTATAAGACATACACCACGTGGGATCAAAGGGGTATTTACATTCCGCGATCTAGGTGTGGTGACGGGTTTCGAGGCGTCCCAGATACTTACCACAAAACGTCCTCATGCGCTGGCAGACCGCATGAAATGTCTGGTACCCCTGTGAGTACCTCCATGCGGGACATACCCAGTCTCGTGGAGCTCTCACGCGGGGAAGATCAATCATTTGTAGTTGATTTCCTGCAAGGTACCCGACACTGTGCGGGTAGTAGGGACTTCCTTTTGGGGCCTTCTATGCAGGATGGTTAGAGTCACTCTTCCCTCCCCAACATACTCACTGTAGTCCCTGTTGGGTCGAGGGATGGAGGCGCATGGCCCTCGGGCTCAGCCACGACAGATCAATATATATATATTATCATTATTATCATTATTATTATTATCATTTTCATTATTATCATTATCATTATTATTATTATTATTATTATTATTATTATTATTACTATTATTATTATTAGTATTATGGAGGCACATGTCCAGGATCTGGATCTGATGCTATAGTCTGAGGAAGCCTATTATTATTATTATTATTATTATTATTGTTATTATTATTATTATTATTATTATTATTATTATTATTATTATCATTATTACTTGTTGTTGTTGTTGTTATTATTATTATTATTATTATTATTATTATTATTATTATGACTTATTATTACTATTATTATTATTATTATTATATTATTATTATTGTTATTATTATTGCTATTATTATTATTATTATTATTATTATTATTATTATTATTATTATTATTATTATTAGTTGCATTTATATTGATATTCAATGTATTATCCATAGGGCATCCGGGCGTGATGTGTATTACTATTATTCATTATTATTATCAATTATTACTATTATTATTATTATTATTATTATTATTATTATTATTATTAGGGAGTACATAGGCCATCGGTCCTTTCCATGGGCTGATTGGTATAAAGCTCCTAGAGTAATGTTCTATGCCGTCACTTCCTTTATTCCACCGATTGGTGTGGAGACTTTCCTTATGGAATGGAGGACTGGATGCACATGGCCTTTTGGCTCAGCAATTGGCAGGAGATACACTATTATTATTATTATTATTATCATTATTATTATTATTATTATTATTATTATTATTTAGGGAGTACATAGGCCATCGGTCCTTTCCATGGGCTGATTGGTATAAAGCTCCTAGAGTAATGTTCTATGCCGTCACTTCCTTTATTCCACCGATTGGTGTGGAGACTTTCCTTATGGAATGGAGGACTGGATGCACATGGCCTTTTGGCTCAGCAATTGGCAGGAGATACACTATTATTATTATTATTATTATTATCATTATTATTATTATTATTATATTACTATTATTATTAGTTGCATTTATATTTATATTCAATGTATATTATCTCTAGGGCATCTGGGCGTGATGTGGAAAGACGGCATGCAGGTAGATCGATAGAAAGAAAGAAAGAAAGAAAGAAAGAAAGAAAGAAAGAAAGAAAGAAGCAAGCAAGCCAGAAAGAAAGAAAGAAAGAAAGAAAGAAAGAAAGAAAGAAAGAAAGAAAGAAAGAAAGAAAGAAAGAAAGAAAGAAGGAAAGAGAGAAAGATAGGTGTTTTGTGTTGGTGAAGTATTGATTGTTCTGTTCGGTATGGGCCGCACGGAGCAGCGGTGTGTCCTGGCACTTCTTCTTCTTCTTCTTCTTCTTCTTCTTCTTCTTCTTCTTCTTCTTCTTCTTCTTCTTCCTCTTCTTCGTCTTCTTCGTCTTCTTCGTCTTCTTCTTCTTCTTCTTCTTCTTCTTCTTCTTCTTCTTCTTCTTCTTCCTCCTCCTCCTCCTCCTCCTCTTCTTCTTCTTCTTCTTCTTCTTCTTCTTCTTCTTCTTCTTCTTCTTCTTCTTCACCTGAGGCCACTGCATCCCGCGTTGCTGCATCCTTATGCTTGACTAACCCCCCGCATGTTGATCCTAGCAAATCTCTTTGCTGCATCCTTATCCTCGACTGAACCCCCCGGATGTTGATCCTAGCCTTATCCTTGACTAACCCCCCGCATGTTGATCCTAGCAAATCTCGTTGCTGCATCCTTATCCTCGACTGAACCCCCCGCGTGTTGATACTAGCAAATCTCTTTGCTGCATCCTTATCCTCGACTGAACCCCCCGCATGTTGATACCAGCAAATCTATCCTTGACTGAACCCCGCGGATGTTGATCCTAGCAAATCTCTCTGTTTGTTCACTCCAGCTTTGGTCTCCACCGCTAAGTCGTGTTGATGTTGTTTTGTGCAGGCCAACACCACGGAGGAGCACGAGCAGCTAGTTCTAGTCGTTCGCCAGGCAGATGGTCTGTCTGTCTGTCTGTCTGTCTGTCTGTCTATCTATCTATCTATCTATAATATATCTATCTATCTGTCTGTCTGTTTGTCGTTTGTCTGTCTGTCTGTCTTTTCCACATGTGCATGTAACCGTTAAGCCAACCACCTTCCTACCTACCTGCATACTCTATCTATCTATCTATCTATCTATCCATCTATCCATCTATCCATCTATATCTATCCCCCAGTTACAAAAAGCTCACACAGACATCTGCAAACAAGCTTGCGTTGTAGTTTTTTTGCTAACATGTCTTGATATTCCATCGTTTTCCCACTACGGCGGGAATAAGTAAGTGTGTGTGTGTGTGTGTGTATGGTGTAGGAGAGACTGAGCCCAACGAGCGGAGCGAGGCTGAACAGAGCAAATAAAGTGTTTGCGTTTTGAGAGAGAGAGAGAGAGAGAGAGAGAGAGAGAGAGAGAGAGAGAGAGAGAGAGAGAGAAAGCAGCGCCTAGGGTGTTCCCTCCGCGAGACTATTTCCGTACTAAGGAAGTGCAGGTGGCAAAACTATCTCGCTTTGGTCTCATCTGACGCTTCTCCAACCAGCGTGGTTATTAGTATGTCATGACCGATTGATCTCATCCGCTGGTTCAGGCTTCATTACCAACTGACCGCGGCAAGTTTCAGGTAGCGGCCTAGAAATCAGGACTCAGAAGGCACGAAATGATCTTTCCTCCTGTCTTTTTCAACAGTATACTCTCACATGATCATGGTCGGTTCTGTTTGTCACCTCCCTGTCCTCAGACTCTTTGTTACAATGTACTCAACTGCCCTTCGAGCAGCAAGTATTTGAACCCTATCAAAATTATTAAATAGTTTTCGATACCGGGCAAGTGTCGTTATTAATAATAATAATATTTCAAGTTAAGAATAATATTATTTTCAAAAATACACAGTATTAAACGGCCTTGAATGTTTAACAGTTACCGTGGCAGAAGTGATTCAACTGGTAATATTTTTATTACTTGACTACTGAGTGGTACTATGATTCAAGTAATAACTTGAATTCAAGTTATTTTTACTGCCGTACCATGGTCACGGTCACGGTTGTACTATAAAATGACTCAGATCCACTGATGAGTGATCATTATACAGTTGGCATTCTGAATATTAATATGAAAAACTTGTGACTGCCTACTGTTTGGCGCCGTAAAAATCATCAGCCTAGTGCCGCCGGTCGGACTGCAATATGACTCATGATCCGGGCCTCATGTTTACGGTGCGGGAACGTTTGGCACACTGTGACTTCATTCATCACTGATAACTCTTGGAGGAACTAAAGCTCTGAGTCCATATCCCTCATATGTTGTCACGTAGTATTAACTTATGATATTATTAATAATATTGACACTGTAAATGAATGAGCTAATCAAGTTTTTACGATGCCGTCGGGCGTTGGGTCGAGTTCAGTCTTGGTGCCAACGACAGCTGCACGCCCCACTGCAAGAAAAAAATCCGCCACGCCACTGAACAAGCAAGGAATTTTCACTGACTCGCTATTACAGCAAAACCAGCCGGCGGCGGTCCGGAACTTGAACTGATCTAGATGCCCGGGCCCGCCCCTTTCTAAAATTCTGTTTCCTATTGAGGGGCAACTTGAGTCACTGCGAATTATTATCATACTTATTATTAGTAATAATATTCAGACTTTGACTGATTGAAATAAAGAATTGATTCAAGTTCATGAGTCAGGATAAGTAACTTGTCAAGGCAGGATCGGGCCCGTTGAAGTCATCTGAACCGGGCCATAGCTGCTCGCAGTCTCAGCCTGCCCGGTCACGTTTTCGAGGAACTATTAACTTCAAACATGAGGCGATCTTCACTGCCAAGCCATGGAATAAGAAATGGGCGGAGGCTACGAAGGACTTCAGAAGAAGCCGGGAGCAGGTGTCGGCTCGTCGTATTATTAATATCTACTCGAGCGTAGTCATGACTGCCACTACTTTTGCTACTGCGGGAAAATTCAAGGGACAGCACCAACCAAGGTGCTGCGCGTCGCTCTTGCAGCGGCTGGGCCCTCACGCCGCGTACTGGGGCA
>WBZZ01004618.1:65000-72500 GCA_019918135.1 Paulinella micropora
CTGTTGCCGTTTTCCTTTTTGGCTTCACTGAGCTAATATAACGAGACATCATTCTCATCTTTTGAGGACTGTGTTTGGTTGTATTACCGACTTTTTACGAGCTATCGTTGGGGGCATTACAACTGTCTACCCCATAATTTTCATCCGGCATCATCTTTATCTTCCACCGCGCAAGTGTTCCCCAAGAAAGCCGACGATTTTACGATTGTAATGCCCCCAACGATAGCTCGTCAAAAGTCGGTAATACAACCAAACACAGTCCTCAAGAATGAGAATGATGTCTCGTTATATTAGCTCAGTGAAGCCAAAAAGGAAAACGGCAACAGACCAGGAATAAAATGGCATCAGGTCCAATCCGGACAAATAATACTGAAAAACAAGCTGGTGCACCTGTCACCAGGAAAAGGTATTTTTTACCGGCTATCCGGGGGTGATGCCTACAGTACCCCCTCCCGATTTTATGACGGAAATAGCATTTTCGTCATACACCTTCTGATTTCTTTCTGCAAATAGTATGCGCTATGGAGTCATGCCACACAGCGCATCGACCCACGGATAGACGCTAAAAGACGATAAATATATCCTCATACGGCACGTCAAAGCGGATTCTCTAGCCTTTCTTGTAAATTTTGAACTCCTTCCCCTCAATTTCTTTTTTTTTTCTTTTTTTTTTTCGGCAGTATGTCAAGAACAAACGTACTATTAATAAAAAAATACAAGCAACGTGGTGCTGTAGTACGATTCCCCCTTTGATCTCCTTCTTCTTCTTATCATTATCATTATTATTATTATTATTCACAGGGAGATCGTAAGTACATTGTCTTTTTTAATGACATACCCTTGTATAAGGCGGATATCCTATGATATAGTATTAGGGGGCCAGTCCTAATAGCTATATCCGAAGTCGAGGTGTATGTACCCGACCCTGCGATATACCGACACAAGTAGAGATTGACCGTGCTCAGGTACGACAGTATATAATCTATCGTAAAAAATAATTTAATGAAAGTTTCAGAGAACATGTCATTTTCGAGGACATCATCCCAGGACTTGGAAAGGGTCATACCCGGGAACACCATCGCTCAATACACTAGCGATCCCCGTATACGGTGTAGTATCATCGTCGATCGACCTTTCGCACTCGTATGTTGCGATCGAATGCCAAGTTATATCACTGAGTCTTTTTAATATTCATATTGATAACTGATGATGCATGATCAAATCATGATACGCCGTGGGCAATCAATCAGTTTATTTGAGACGCATAAAGAAAAATAGTTTCTTTGTCACTGCCTTCGTCGTCTGGCGCGGATTTCTTTGCCTGGTGGAGGACCACCAACAAAAGTCAGATCGAACTTTGACTGTTCGAGAATGTCCCAGATCTTATTAGGGATTCCGCCCAACGATAATTCAAAAGGGACATCAAGCACTCCTCTTGGCAGTGTCTGAATGGTCCACGCAGTGTAATCCTTGTCTCTGGGAGTAATTGTATCATCCCATGTCTCGAGACTTTTTGCGTCTTTATATACTGGCAGATAATATCTTGCCTTTGGAACCTCAAACGGGTTCATACTTCTCCAGAACTGGAGTATCGGTTGTACTATCTTTGCGGCTGATGATATTTTGAGTGTCCGTGTGACACGCATCTGTCGTGGGACCGCCACGACCCGCATCAAGTATAAGTCTGAGAGAGTGTCATCAGCGACATGTTGTTCCGCTGGTCTCATCAGATAGAAAACATTTTTCACCCATGCGATGGTTACTATCGCATCGCCTTCCTTCCATCGCTCATGGACAATCTCAACGTTGCCCGCGTTTGGGTCAGTGTCCGTCCCCTCCTCCTCCTGGTGGACGTCCTTTGATCTCATCGACCTCATCGCCTTCCTCGGTTGGTCGTTGATAAGATCATTCCGCGCTCTCCTTAGCTGCGCCTCTGTGATCTTCTCCTTCTTTCCGCTATGCTCTCGCGGAGACTTGGACTGAGTCCCCACCGCGCTTATGCGGTCAGTCTTCTCCTTGCTGTCCACCTCTCTCTCCTCCTTCTCAGCTATCGGTGCCCGATAAGCATCGTCTTGGTCTATGCCAGCCTCCTTGTGGATGGGCGGCACCTCTTTGAAATCATCCTTCATCCGTTTTAACGCCTCCTCAACGGATTCATCTTCCAGTAAGAAGGGATCATACTTAATCAGCCTTCTTACATTCACAATTTGCACCTTCCCTCTACCCCTGATCTTGTAATTCAGAGGTCCCGTCTGTTCCATAATCTGATAAGGTCCTTTCCAGTGAGTGAACAGCTTAGAGCTGACTCCCTTCGGGACTTGAGGATGGTACAATAGTACAATATCCCCGACCTGGAACTTGATCTGATCCAAGTGCGCTTGTCGCACCCCTTCAGCATCAGTCTTTCGGCGCTCCGCCTCTCTATGCGCCCTGACTATTTGTTCCGCCTCCATCTTCACTCTAAGTCTCATCCCAAACAACTCATCCGCATCCGCCCAAGTGTCTTTTGGGTGAAGGAGCGAAGTCGGGATATCAGGCTCACGCCCATATACTAACTGATATGGCGAGATTGAGCTCTTCGAGCCTCCTAACGCCGTAGAGGGTAGACAGTTCATTGCAAACGCAAATGATGGTGCTGCCTCGACCCATGCTCTTTGATTCTCCTTCTTCGTGCAATACATCTTTAGCGAGGCTTTGAGGGGTCTGTGTACCCGCTCGATTTTCCCATTTGCTCGCGGGTTATAGGCAGTAACATATTGCCATTTCATCCCGTAATACTTAGATAGTTTGTCGATGACCTCGTTATTAAAGTCCGAGCCTCGATCAGAACATATCTTTCTTGGTACTCCGATCTGTGAGATGATCCTATCGATCAGCGCCTCGGCCGTCGTCTTGCCGGTAACGTCTTTGACAGGGATGATCCACACATAGTTGGTGGCTCTGTCAATAGCCGTAAGGAGGTATTTGTAACCATCCTTCGATTCTGGGAAAGGTCCCACATGATCAATGTGTATAAACTCGAACATCCCCGCATGAAGAGGAAATTCGCCAATCAGGCCGAAATTCGCCTTCAGTGGTGTTTTGTTTATCTTGCACGGGATGCATGCATCCACCGCCTGATCTATCTCCTCCTTCATCTTCTTCCACCAGAATCGCCTCGCTACGAACATATGAGTTCGTTGTCGACCCGGATGCGCCAAAAGTGGGCAATTGTGGGCTGCGACAAATATAAATCGTCTCAGACTCTCCGGTACCCAAAGGGTCCATTTGTCCGGCTGTGACGCATAGCGACCGTGAAGGCCCTTGTACCACAGTAGACCATCTCTCCATCCCATCTCCTTCATCTGATCTTTGATCGCTTTCGTCATCCGTAGCTCATCCGGGTTCTGATATAACTCATACACCTTGTCAGTGGACAAGTCTTCCATCTCCACCGTGGACACCAACGCCGATACTTCTGAGTTAAACTCTAGCCTAGAGAGGCTATCAGCGACCACATTTCGCTTTCCCGGTAGATGGACCATTGTAAAATCGAAACAAGACAAGAACGCTTGCCACCGCGCCAGCCGTCCCGTCTGTTCATGATTCATCAACCATAACAGGTTATGATGATCAGTTCTGACAGTAAATTGAGGTCCTCCCCACAAATACTCTCTGAGCCTCTTGAGGGCCCACACCACCGCCAACGCCTCTCTTTGCCTTGTGCAATAGTTTCTCTCCGCCGCACACAACTTCCTACTAATAAACATGATTGGGCGTAATTTCTTCTCCTCATCCTCTTGTTGCAATACAGCCCCAATCGCAAACTTAGATGTGTCTGTATCGACTACGAATTGTTTCGTAAAGTCGGGCATCGTTAACACCAGTCCTCCGTCTTTCGGGTCTTTGTAAATGAGATCTTTGAGCGCATGAAACGCTTGCAAAGCCTCTTCGTCCTACTTCTCAAAGTCTCCAAAATCTATCATTTTCTCCACTTTAGCCCGTGTTGCACCCCAATCGGGTATAAACTGGCTATAGTATTGCGCCATCGCAAGGAATGAGTGCAATTCAGTGCGGTTCTTCGGTATCGGTCGATTCATAATCTTCTCCCTCTTCTCTTTGGATATCGAGACTCGATTATGGGAGATCTCGTACCCTAAGTATGTCACACTCGTCTTGGCAAGTTGACACTTCTTTAGATTGCACTTCAGGCCAAAAGCTCCGATGCGCCTGAATATATCGGACAAATGATCGATATGCTCCTCCATTGTGTTAGAGTGTACGATAATGTCATCGATATAGCAAAATGCATATTCTCCCGCCTTCTGTCCCCGCCTTCTCATAAAGCCACCGTCAGACAAATCATCGTACTGACTGCTCAACATCTTCTGCATCGCCTTCTGGAAAAGTCCTGGGGCTTGCTTGAGGCCCATCGGAAGCACTTTCCATTGGTATATTTCCATACCCACCACAAACGCCGTCAGCCATCTGGACTTTTCCTCCAGTGGTTGAGAGGCCTTTAAGTTCTTTTGTCTCTCCCTTTCCTCCTTCTTCTCCTTCATCCTCTTCATGTAGGTAATGATTGCCTCTCGTAACTCCTCATCATCACACATATTGGCATACCAACCTTCGTTCGCAGCGGCAATCTCAAGCATGTTGAAAAGGCCCGGTTCCTTGCCTTCCGTCCTGCTCAGAAAATTTGCCCTTGCTGTTGGGTTCTGCCTATCATGATTGAAAGAGCAGTCTCTGTTCTCCATCTGTGCCTTACACTGCAAGCCCGCGAACCACCTCCAACATGCGGTCTTCAGGTCTGGCTCTCTCTGTCTCTTCCAACCGGCAACTCTGTTTGTGTACGTGGCTTGTGCGCCAACAGGTACACCGCCTGCCTGTGCCGTATGTGCCTCCGTGAGCGAGTCCATGTTTGAGCATGCACTCATCACTTCTTGAAACAGTGCTGACGGAGCAACGCTTTGAACCGTATTTTCGAACACGTGTGTCTCGAGGAAGTTCTTGGACTTCATTAAGCTAAACGTCGAGCATTGTTGTATGAGCTGAGTAAGCTTACTCGGGTTACTGTGTGTAACGCCGAAAAGAAATAGAGGATGATCGACTTGCGGCCATAGAATAGCCCATAGGAGGAAACTACCTCCGTAAGGGGCGCCGCCAAGCCAACAGCACTCCTCAAACTCATCGCCACTGTCTCAAAGATTTCAAATCCTATGAGAGTACCAGTGCAGAGATGCTGGTATCCATGAGATTGAAAATATGAAATGAGTGTGGCCACCGCCAGTTCACACTGAGCGTCTAGGCCTGTTGCATTGTTTCTCTTAATCTCCTCCTTCTTTCTCAAAAACTTGTACTGTGTCAGATCAAATCCCTCCGAGACTAGAGATTGGTCAAAAACAGTAACAAGGGCCTCGTATTCCTGCGTTTCGTCGCAAGGAAAAGCCTTCATGCAGGCATTGATCTCTTTGAGCTTGCTCAAAAGCGAAGCATCAGAGTCTTTGTCTGAGCTCGTCTTGGCATATAGCATGAGACTTGCCACTCCTCCTTTCTTCCCCTTGAAGGCATTTATGATGTTCTGTCTGTCCTTCTTCTCCGTGTTCGTGACCACCACCGTAGTTGAGCCCGAGGGTGCAGGGGCTGGTGGGGCAGGAGCTGGTGGGGTCAAATATGTCGGAGGGTGTGTCTTTGCACCACTCACTTTTGCTTTCATTCTTTCCAGTCTCATCGTCTTCTCGAACTCCTCATTCTCTTTCGCCTTCTTCTTCTCAGATATCACTAGCTTTTGAGCATGAGTGATAAAGGCCACCAATTCAGAAGCAGATCTGAGAAAATTATATTTCTCCACATATTGGTCAACACCTGCTTTGTTGGCGACCGGTGGTGCGTTACTAAGTGATTTAAGGACAGAGTGATCCTTGGTAGGAATCCATCTCTTCCATGCCTCCTTGTGCAGTAACGCACCCATCAACAGTCTGATCTTGGTCAGAACTCTGTCGGTCTTCTCTAACTCATCAATCACAGGATGAGTTTCTCCTGCTGCCTTAATGCTTTTTTCCATCTCTGCCTTCCCCTCCTCCAAGGCCTTTATTTCCATTGTAAAAAAATGAAATATACCACTCGAGTTTTTCGAACCCAGATTGGTCTTCATTTTTGTTACATCGACTGCCTCCTGACCAGTCGCGAGGAATCTGGCCGTTGCTCTTGGGTTTGTGTACTGGAGGTAACCCTCACATCGTGGGCCGTATGTACGTTCCCAAATCAGGGTTTGAGTGTACACCCCAAAGATAGCATCGAGTAATTCAAGGTGGGTGTGTGTGTCCCCAAACTTGATATGCTGTATCTTCTTTCTCTCTTCTGGATCAGAGACCAGTTTGCAGAGGAGCTGTGCTGTGTTTGATAATAGGATATAGACATCCTTTTTAGCACGACTTTTCTCTCTTCTTTGATCCTGAGGGATCCACACATAAGTATCCTTCTCTCCCCCCATCTTGTTATCAAACTCTTCTTTAGTGAGGTCATAGTGATCTTGCACCCACTGTTGTTCCTCCACTGTGATCTCCTCTCCATCACTATGAATCAAGTCGATCATTTTTCGTCCTCCTCCTCCCGTGTAGGCAGGTGGTAAGGGATTACCATATGCTCCTCCTCCTCCCGTCTCTTCTTGTTCAAATCCTCCTTCATCTTCGTCTCCTCCATATCTATCTTCCTTCATCATCCCAGCCCTCTTCTACTCCTCCTACTCCTTCATCTCCTCCTCCTCCTCCTCCTTCATTCAGTCCTCTTCCTCCTCCTCCTCCTGCTTCTTCTTCTTCTCTTCTTTGTTCTGCCTCCGAGAATTCACTCACTTCGGCGGTCTCTGTCGACATGATGTCGTAGTAGTGATCAACAGGAGGACAGTGTCAGCTCCTATGTTTGGTTTTTGTTCGTTTGTGTTCTGTTCCTCCTTCAGTCGATTGACTAGTGAAGAGAGAAACTAATAGAGAGGGTAGGATAAGATTCCCTGTCCTCTATGAAACACTGTTTGTATGTTTGTTTTTGTTTGAGAAAAATAGTCTTTGAGACTTTCTCCGATTTCTTGTTCTCCTTACTCAGATTACTTTCTCCTCCTTCTTTTCTATATTGTACCTAGTATGAGGCACTTGGACCTACACACAGATAGTAATAGAGAAGCTAGAAAAGCTCTCCTTGAGAAGTCGACAGTCGGTCGGATAGGTTAAGCAGAAAGAAATCACCCTAGTGATGTGGACTCCAAATGTAATGCCCCCAACGATAGCTTGTAAAAAGTCGGTAATACAACCAAACACAGTCCTCAAGAATGAGAATGATGTCTCGTTATATTAGCTCAGTGAAGCCAAAAAGGAAAACGGCAACAGACCAGGAATAAAATGGCATCAGGTCCAATCCGGACAAATAATACTGAAAAACAAGCTGGTGCACCTGTCACCAGGAAAAGGTATTTTTTACCGGCTATCCGGGGGGTGATGCCTACACGATATAGCTTTGCGAATCAACGTA
>WBZZ01004618.1:85000-103413 GCA_019918135.1 Paulinella micropora
TGTGTTACTAGTTAGGACGTCATATAGGTAACACTGAAAGTCTTTCTCGCTCGCTCTGTCATAGGACGGTCTCTATCATAAGTTCACTCTCCAAACCGCCAAAGCTTTGAATTCACCGTTATATTTAGGGTGATATAGGTAAAATATATGGTAATTGTCCTTGGGGTGGGCCGGTATGACTAAATATTATTATTAATAAAATTATTCATTGCTCCTCCTATTTAGGAATAACGGCCCCATCTACCTTATGCTACTAACATCGCATATATGATTGTAAATATTCTCAACCCTATTCAGAAATTAACTGACTCCGAGCCGTACTAACAAATATATGCACTAACATCTAAGAACTACTAACTTGAAGTCACACTCAAAATTTAACTGCTTATGGAGCGTAAAAGTCACTGTTGCAGCACCGTCCACCGCGCGCTCCCCCGCTCCCTTGCCTCCTTGTAGCTTTAACTCCCTGGTTCCCCATCGCCCACGTGCCGCCGCTTGAGTCCGCCGCCCGGGTCGTAGAACCAGATGTGCGCTGCGCGCCCCACCGATCTTCGCTCCGAGCCCGAGCATGAATCGCTGTCGCTGTCGATGTCGCTGTCTGCCCCCCGGGGGTTGCGTTGGTCGTTGTCGGCCGAACCTACGGGTTCACTGGACTGCATAACATGCATTGGCTCTTCTACTGGGCCCACCTTCTTCGTCACAGCATTTCCCTTCTTTTTCCCACTTCAGCGCTTTGAGCGCTTCACCTCTTTCTTCTTCTTCTCGACTATCGGTTTGAAATGTGCTAACTTTGCGTTGCTCCCCCATCACTGAGGCTTCCTTCTCGCTCTCTTTCCTGATCTGTGTGCAGCCCGCAAAATCGCCCTCTCAAAAGACCATAAACTGCCTCTCGCAACAACACATTCTCACTCTCCATGTCATGAGTGCACACAAAACATTGTTGCTCACCTGACACTCGCCCCTTACATTGACGATAGATTAATCTCTCTTGCTCTACCTTCACTTTACCCATGTGTGCATTCTCCTTGACCATGCCTGCTCTCTCTCGTAACCATCTTTCCGCCTTTATTATTGCGTTTGGCCCCGTGAATTCGAGCGCTTCTTCATCTGTGTCAGAAGTGTCTGACTCACTCCCCCTTCCTAACTTTCCATGTTCCCCTTTTGCTCTCTTTTCCTTCTCTCTCGGTTCTTTCTTCTCACCTGGCTCTTCTCTCGCCTTCTTCATCTCTTCACATTCATGTACTCTATGCTTAACCCCCCCACATCCTACACTCCTTCTCACATGCTGAGAACACATGCCCCTCCATGCTACAGTTGAAACATTTCATGTCTCCTTTCTTCAACGTCTTCTTTCTCGTTCCTGTTCCTTTCCCTCCTTCTTTCTTGTTAGTGGTGGTGTGTTTATACTTACAGTTAGATCTATCACAGCTGCCTGACTGTTCAAACATGTAGCACGCCCCAGGCACACTACACATAGTGACTGACCCCTCTGTATGAGCAAAACGACACTCATCCCCTCCACTTGCATCCACTCTCTCTTTGAAACCAAAAAACAAACGCCTCTCTGCCCTTCCTCTCTTTTGTTAGCATCTTTTCCTGCGTGTGCTTTTTCTTTCTTCATCTTCTCTCTTTCTTTGTTTCTGTCTGTTTCCAACGCTTTTTCTTCCAACTCCTCCCACCATTCCTCAAAAAGACCATGCATGCTGTTTCTTATTCATCTTCAGCGTGTTCATCCATCCACCCCAATCCTTTCTTACCCCCTCTGACGCATACTCAGGGTTTTGTAGTGCATTGGTGATTATTGTTTCCATTGTTCTTTTGGGTGTTTTATGACCTACTGCATTTAGCTCTTCATCTAACGCAACAAACGCATCAAACTGCGGAGCATAATTACATCCCTCATCAACGTCCATGTATTTATTGCATTTATCTTATCTTGCGTATCCTCCTCACTCACCTTACCAAACCTTTTGGTCAGTCTGGCCCACACAGTGTGCAAGTTCTGACCAAAGTCTGGTGAGGTGTCTCTCACCAAATCTGCCACACTTCTCTTGGCTTTACCTACTAGCTTGTCAAACACAAACGAAAAAGCTTCCTCTCTCTGCCTTTTCATCTCATGCTCCAAACTCTCCTCATATGCTACTATCATTCTTTCTTCCTTCTCTTTTTCCTCTACTTGCTCCTTGCTCTTCGTCTTGATTGTTGTCGTTGTTGGTGTGGAATAAGTAGGTGAAAGCTGACTAGTCACTCTCCCCTCTCCTCCACCTGCTCTTCTCTTCCCTTTTGCTCACTCTTACCACTATCCCCCTAAAGTAGGCTGCCTTTCTGTCTCAGTAAAATAAGATGTGAGGTTTTCTTTGTCTGATTCTGCCTCTGAGTTTAACTCAGCTTCCTCTTCCTCCTCTCTCAACCTTACCTCTCCTCTCCCTCTTGCTTGCTGTTTCCCTGCTCTCTCTCCCCACCTCAACATGTAATTGGGAACTGTTTTCCCCTTGCTGTGCAAAGCACTTACATTACTCTCACGCACTATCCTAATGTGTTCTTCTGGGGTCTTGAGTGCCCCTTTGAGTCCCTTGCCACCCAAGGCCAAAACTATCTCCCTCTGAAAGGTTTTAAATGCGGTTCTCCCATCATATTGTCCTTTTGCCGTGACTTCTTTTTCTCTCTGCTTTTTGTCTGTGCCTCTAAAAGTGCTGAAACTCATGAGGGCTTACGGTCGTTTTTCCTTGTTGTACAGTTGTAGTTGTTGCAGCGGTGAGACCAGATGATGTGCTGTCGGCCTTCTTCCCAAGACGCCGGTCACCTAAAGCGGGTACAGGTAGCGAACGATGTGTTTCCCCGCAACCACAGTGTTGCAAAAAGCTTCCCTTCTTGTGTGTCAATTAATGGAATGACACCAACACTTTTCAGACTAGACAGTCGCCTCCCCTGTCGGCGATGGTCTTCTTCCTTCCTTGCTTGCCGCAGTGCCAGAGTTAAGCGCTGCCAAGGCCCATAACCCACTGGACAAGAGGGTTCGGATAGACGCGTCACCTAGCGCCACAACCCCAAAACCGGCTAAAGCTTTGAATTCACCGTTACACTTAGGGTGATACTAGTACGGGTAAAATAGGTAATTGTCCTTGGGGTGGGTCGGTATGACTAAATACTATTATTAATAAAATTGTCCATTTTTAATATGAATATTCTTGTAACGTATTTTTCAACGTATGACTCATGATTGGAAAAGTTTGATTTATACCAAAAGCTAAACCTATAAAAAGTTTCACCTATGTAAAAAACCGTTTGACTTCAGTATATGAAAAGTTTGACCTATATTAAAAAGTTTGACGTGTCAAAGTTTCTAGTGATATAGGTCACTTGAAGTTTATCAGATTAATATATATGTAAAAGTTTTCAAGTTATATATGTGCTGCAAACTTTCTTTATTATTGTAAATGAAGCTAAGTTTGAAATGAATATCGACAGTAATATATATTGTATTTCAGCGTCTATCCGTGGGTCGATGCGCTGTGTGACATACAAGTTGCAGAAAGAAATCAGACTCTGTATGACGAAAACAATATTTCCGTCATAAAATCTGGAGGGGGGTACTGTAGGCATCACCTGGCCTCCGGATAGCCGGTAAAAAGTACACTTTTTACAGTATCATTTGTCCGGATTGGACCTAATTTCATTTTATTCCTCATCTGTTGCCGTTTTCTTTTGAAAGTTCGGCTTTACTTAGCTAATACAACGAGACATCACATCTTTTGAGGACTGTCTTTGGTTGTATTACCGACTTTTGAGCTATCACTGGGGGCTTTACAATGGTAATTATAAATAAATCATATGTGTCACCATAGTGATGTCACGGTTCCATTACCCGTGCGGACTTCAGGAGGGTGCACTCCGGCCCGGGAAGCTTGACTTGAATTCGTACTACATAAAACTCCGTCTTATTTCAATCAAATAATGATTTACGGAGTACTACAGACTCGAGGCTGGTAAGCAGTTTTATTGCATTATCAATAAGATATAAAGGTTTGCTGCGTAAAAAAGCATATATGGTTCACAACAACCGTCACTACCACTATACTAATAATACAAGCAAGCACGAAAACAGCTGCATCACAGTGACAGTCGTTGGCGCTTGCGCGGCCGGGGGGCGGCGGGCGAGTCCTGACTCTGAGAGTTGTGGCCTGGTGTCGCGTCCACAAACTGCAGGCTGCTCGACGAGGCCTCCAGGAAGCGGAAGCCGCTTGGCGTAGGTTCAGGCAACTGCATGACAGTGCTTGGCGTAGCTTCAAAAAACGGCATGAAAGTGCTTGGAATAGCTCCCACAAACTGCATGGCAGTGCTAGGCGTAGCTTCGGAATCCAGCAACTGCATGCTTTGCGTAGCTTCTGAGATACCGAACTCCATGTCCTCAAGCAAATCCGGGCCGAGAGACACGGGCTGGCTACGTTTACGTTTGCGCAGGAGGTCGTCCAGGTCACCTAATAAGTTGGGTTGCAGTTGGAAAAAAGCCTCCCCAGAACAGCAAAAACAGGTGGTAGCGTCACAACCAAACTCGGTCGAGTTTTGTTGTTGTTGTTGTTGTTGTTGTTGTTGTTGTTGTTGTTGTTGCTGTTGTTGTTGTTGTTGTTGTTGACGATGCTGATGCTGCTGCTGCTCCTGCTGCGGCTGGCCCAAATTTAGCCAATCTTTCCACTGTGATGAAGCAGACGGAGGAGCAGGAGGAGGAAGAAGAGGCGGTAAAGAAGAAGAAGAAGAAGAAGAAGAAGAAGAAGAAGAAGAAGAAGAAGAAGAAGAAGAAGAAGAAGAAGAAGAAGAAGAAGAAGAAGAAGAAGAAGAAGAAGAAGAAGAAGAAATAATAATCTGATGTATAGCGACTTGATCTTCCACTAATCGAAGAGCACTGCTGTACTCAGCTAACTCGAAATCAGAAGAAGAAGAAGAAGAATCTTCTTCACTGCTGAAGTCGCTGGACTCTGAGTCGCGCGAAAGGCCTACGCACGAACCAACGAATGACAAACACAGTGTGTGTGTGTGTGTGTGTGTGTGTGCGTGGGTGCGTGTTCGTGTGTGGTGTCCAAGAGAGAGGACATAGATAGATAGATGGATAATAGATACATAGATGAATGATAGACATATATATATATATATATAGAGAGAGAGAGAGAGAGAGAGAGTGAGTGAGAGAGAGAAAGAGAGAGAGAGAGAGAGAGAGAGATATTACATATATACATGATATATTATGTACATATACATATATATATTTATGTATATATATATACATATATATATGTATATATACATATATAATATATATATACTATATATATATATATATAGAGAGAGAGAGAGAGCTACCGTTGCTTGAGTCGCTGTGGTCGGACTCGCACGACCTAGCGCGACGACCTGTGCGAGCAGCACCAGCCTAGATAGCGAGACAGATGGATGGATAGACAACTAGGTAGATAAAGACGTTCAAAAAGGGGTGGGAGGTGTGCGGGGGGGGGGGGGGGGGAGGGGGGGTGGCGGGTGGCGCAACTGACTGCGGCCAACGGGTGGGGGATTGAATGCGGGGCACGCGCGTGATGTGAAAGCACCTGACTGCGACCACTGGGGATGGGTGATTATGCGCGGGGCATGTGTATGATGTAAAAGGGAGATACGTGATGTTAGAGAAAAATGCGTGATGTTAAAGCACCTGACTGCGGCCATTGGGGATGGGTGATCTGCGGGGAACGTGCGTGATGTGCAATAGAGACGTGTGATGTGTGTGTGTGAGAGAGAGAGAGAGAGAGAGAGAGAGAGAGAGAGAGAGGGAGAGAGAGAGAGAGAGAGAGAGAGAGAGAGAGAGAGAGAGATTCGCGATGTGATAGTACCTGACTGCGCGCGTTGGCGATCAGTGTCTGTGCGCGGGGCACGTGCGTGATGTCTTGGCGCACCACGCGCACCACGTCCACGGCAGCCCGGCTGACCTGCACAATACATCACATGCATATATGTGTGTGAGTGAAAGAAAGAGAAAGAGAGAAAGAAAGAGAAAGAGAGAGGAGAGAGAGAGAGAGAAAGAGAAGGAGAGAGGAGAGAGAGAGAGAGAGAGAGAGAGAGAGAGAGAGAGAGAGAGAGAGAGAGAGAGAGAGAGAGAGAGCGAGCGAGCTCGTGGACCTGTTCTTGTAGCGTGAGTGCGCTCCGGAGACGAGCGTCTACGTGTCGTACTACCACCTCAACCACTTGTCCGTATGCCACTTCAGTGTGGGGCAGCGGACGCTGACAGACACAGAGCGACACATACTTGTGACTCTCTCTCTCTCTCTCTCTCTCTCTCTCTCTCTCTCTCTCTCTCTCTCTCGACCGACCTACCTACCTACCTACGTACCTACCTACCTCCTATCTATCTATCTATATATCAACATAGCCAAGGACCACTTGAGGCTTGTTGTTGGCGCGCGCGCCCTGGTTGCGGTAGGCAGGGCTGGCTCGATAGTGCTTGTTCAAGAACTTGGGGTTCAGCACCTAATAGGTAGATAGAGATAAATACAAATAGATACAGAAAGATATAGATACAGCCAGATATAGATACAGACCCATGATAGATAGATAGATAGATAGATAGATAGATAGATAGATAGATAGATAGCTAGATAGATAGATACCTTATTGGGTTGTTTGGCCAACTTCTCCGTCACGTTAACCTGTGAGCATTAACACAAACAGACATACATACATGAAAGAAGAGAGGGGATTAAAAAGGAGCAAAGCAAAATTAAGCCAAGACAAGTAAGGAAATGAGCAGGCAGAGCGGGAGGCAGGGGACTTGCTGGTCTTGTTTGCAAAATCAAGCAACTTAAAGTAAGGAAAGCAACAAGCAGAGCGGTAGAAGCAAGCAAAATCAAGCAAAGAAAAGTAAACAAAAGGAGCAAGCAGAGAGCGGAGAGAGTGGGCGGCAGGCAGCTGACTTGACACTTGCTCCTGGCCTTGTCGTTGTGTCGGGCCAGCACGGACACCTCGATGAAGAAGGCGCCGATCACGAAACAGCCCGAGCATACCAGACTGGACCTGAGCAACACATTGTCTCTTCGTGTTTGATTCATGGTTGTTTGAGGAACACTCCCCCCATCATACACACATACACACACACGACAAAGAAGTCGCCAATCACGAAACAGCCGGAGCCTGCCATAGTAAGTGTAATTCATACCACAAAACAAAACAAAGTAAAATAAAATGAAATGAAAAGAAATGAATGAAATAAAACAAAACAAAACAAAATAAAACAAAATAAAATAAAAAAAATAAAAAAATAAAATAAAATAAAATAAAATAAATAAATTATGTATATATATATTGAAGAGTCGGTACATACCAGACAGTCTCTTCACGGTTCTGTAAGCCCACCGAGGTGGTGACTCTGAAGATCAGGCGTAAGACCTCCAGGCCGTTGTGAAAGTAAACCACGTGGATGAATTTGCCAGCACCACGAGGAACTTTCTGGATCCTGGAGACCCACGCATGCGTACTGCGGGACACCTAGATATGAAGGTCTCCAGGTGAATCATCATTTTTGGGAGGTGGGGTTGGGGTGTGTGTGTGTGTGTGTGGGTGGGTGGGTGGGGGGGGGGGGGGGGGGGGGAATTGATGAAATTGCTGAGGTTGTAAAGTTGGTTAAGAAACTTAGGAAGGTCGTGAAAGGATTTACCTCCGGAAGAGTCCGAAAAATCGGAATTTGCTCTGGCGTCTGCAACAAAAGAGTTTAAGACACATTAGCTTATTTAATTGAAGGTATTCATTGAGTATGCATTGCTTTTGGAGAGGCAAAGGC
Source organism: Paulinella micropora (assembly GCA_019918135.1). NCBI lineage: Eukaryota > Cercozoa > Imbricatea > Euglyphida > Paulinellidae > Paulinella > Paulinella micropora. The sequence goes on from WBZZ01004618.1 coordinate 92,814, forward strand.
ATACAGTCCAAAGTCTAAGTCTGCAACATCCATGCTACCCATGGCAATCTATGAGATCCATGCATATTATGAAATTAAGACATTGTCTATCCAACTATCCGATGCATTCTACTCCCTGGTGAGATTCATGCATATTATGAGTAGATAAATACACATTTTAGGGGGGAGTTTTTTCGTTCCTCGAAAACCCCCTAGGGGGTTCTTGGCACTAAAAACGGCCCCCTAAAATGTGTATTTATCTACTCTATTATGAAATGAGGACATTGTCTACCAACTATCCGATGCATTCTACTCACCGGTACGATGAAAGCCTTGCAATCTTCAGACTGAGTACAAGGCATGCCAGACATGCAGGCATAGCACCTGGAGTGCTTCGCGTCCATTTCCAATTTTGGTCCGCTGTTAATTTATGGCCCCTCATTCCCCCTGTTGGTTCGTCCTTGGACATGGGATTGGAGATGGATTTTTTATACATGTTTTGGTCTCCAATCCAATTCCGACTTTTGCGGTTATCCAAAAAAAAACCCATTCTCTTTTTGACTTGCCCTTTTTGTCGACACTCTTTGGGAATTAGTGGCACCCAACCTTCGTTAAACGGTGAATTTTGTCTCAATTTTGGCTCCCCAAAAAAAAATGCCCCCACTTATGCCACCGACGGTCCGACGGTTTCTCTGGGAAAAATTCCAAGCAGTGGGATCTCGTAAATTGCGTCAGTATTTGTGGCAAAGCAATTTTTTCCATTCCTCGCAAAATGGCGCAAATTCTGGCAGTTTTCTGACGCGGCCTGTTTTGCACAGCAAGAAAGTTCGCAGGCGGTCAGTGTTTCTCATTTCTCAATTGGCATTATGTGGAGCTGATTCTTGAGCGAGGTGCTTTTGTTAATAAACAAGGGTGTGCATAATATGATGCTGTTGCTGTTGTTTGTTGTTGTTGCTGTGGTTAGATGCTTTATTGTTTGTTACAACTTACAACCATGTTGGTGACCCCACAACATACAACACAAGATCTAACACAGACGCCATTTTCCAACAACAAAGAGCCTTCCTCACCGAGTCCATACATCTCATAAATCGAGAATAGTACTGAGAATGAAAGGGAGGGAGCTGTACGAGCACCTTTACTGTGCTGCTGCTGTGCTTTTTCTGTTGTTGTTGCTGTGGTTAGATGCTGCTGCTGTGCTTTTTCTTGTTGTTGTTGGTTTGTTGGTGTTTGCGGTGACGTCGTGCCTCCACGAATGAACAGAAAAAATATGTTGACTACAGATGCAGATCAAGGACGCAGCTGTCCCAGTCTGGATGCGTGCCACCAAGCTTGCTTGTGGCTGTGGTGCAGTCTTCACACAGAAAGAGGTCACATCCTTATCCTTGTCTGTCCTCATGTTTGATGTCTTTTCTTTTTTGTTTCAATTTTCTACAATGTCCTCAGCCCTTCAGAGTATACGTTCTAAGTAAAAAGTGTTTCGGACAATTAATGAATGCTTTTTGTAGGATTTCAATGCACACTTGATGGGCTGTCGTGGTACACCTTCGCTTTGATTCTCCTGTGGACTGTATAAATGTCGGACCTTTTGCAAGAAACCTGTATAAATTTCGGACTTTTACAAGAAATCCGTCGACACGAACGTCAGATTTTCTTGGCCACGCTTGAGACAAATCGCTGGCAATCAGGAAATGAATTTGTGAAGCTGTACAATGCCATGTCACATCACTCCTTGTTCCAATAAAATTTATTATTTTATTTCTTTTTTTACACTGAAGAAACGTTGTGATGGGTTTGAAAGATAATCAGATCTTCTCTCTGAAAATTTGAGGTTTGAAGCGGGGCGTGAAGGTACTTATGATAAGAAATTAATTGGCTGTTTGGAAGTTATTAATATTAATATTATTGTAATAAAATTTTACTAGATTGGTTCAGTCTTATATATACTTCGACTTCCCACTCATATCTACGAGTGCACAGGTTTGAAGTTTGATTGCTTACAAAAATCTACAACTAAAAATTTCATAAATTTGAATATTTTTTTATTTCCTACTCCCTAGAAACTTTTGAACTTTAAGTTTTTTACATAAAAGAGTTGTCTTAATTATTATCAGTAATTACGTAGTTACGATTGTATAGGTAATTAGAGCCTTCTTCTCTGTATCTACAGTTATATATTAGTTAGTGTTTTGCAAGTGTTATTATTAATTACGTTTTTTTATGCAAACACTGTTTAATTTTTTTTAACGCAAGCACTGTTTTAATAGAATACTTTCCACTCGTAGAGTGTGACTTTGGATACAACCACAAGTGGTAATTACACAACGAACTCTTAACACAGATCTCTATGGCTGCATTAAGTCCTGACTCCTGAGAGCAGGTGAAATACTGTGAGTTTTGTGAGTTTGGATACAACCCCAAGGGATAAATTCACAACGAACTCTTATTAAAAGTCTCTATGGCTGCAAAAAGCCCTAACTCCTGAGAGTAGGTGAAATACCAGTAAATAGCTGAGAGGTCACTTCGTTTATTTACGTAGGTTTCTACTTGTTTGCAGACTTGGTTGCAACGTGCGATCTGTGAGTTTTGTAGGCATCACCCCCGGATAGCCGGTAAAAAGTACCTTTTCCTGGTGACAGGTGCACCAGCTTGCTTTTCAGTATTATTTGTCCGGATTGGACCTGATGCCATTTTATTCCTGGTCTGTTGCCGTTTTCCTTTTTGGCTTCACTGAGCTAATATAACGAGACATCATTCTCATCTTTTGAGGACTGTGTTTGGTTGTATTACCGACTTTTTACGAGCTATCGTTGGGGGCATTACATTTGGAGTCCACATCACTAGGGTGATTTCTTTCTGCTTTGCCACACAGGCAACAGAGTGAATTTTCACTGACCTGTCTCACACGGGGACGTCAGACGAAAACAAATACTCCAACACAGCTCCCTCATAACTCTTTCACAAAACAAATAATTTGATTGGTCTCAAGCAGGTGTCTCGTACCCTCTAGCCCAATCAGTATCTGTGTGCTCACAAGGAGACATCAGATACAAACTCTCTGTCGTTCTTGCTGTTCTCACACAGACCAAGAAGAAGGAGGTGGACAGAAGAGTGAAGGAACACACACAAAACACAAACAAGCATAGGGACAGGAGCACAACACTCTACCCTTCTAGTTTGTACATTTATCTGCATTATCTCACACATACGTCAGAGTATTTTTGCAAATCTCTGATCGTTTTCTAAAGGTAGGTCTGAGAACCTATCCGACCGACTGTCGACTTCTCAAGGAGAGCTTTTCTAGCTTCTCTATTACTATCTGTGTGTAGGTCCAAGTGCCTCATACTAGATACAATATAGAAAAGAAGGAGGAGAAAGTAATATGAGTAAGAAGAACAAGAAATCGGAGAAAGTCTCAAAGACTATTTTTCTCAAACAAAAACAAACATACAGTGTTTCATAGAGGACAGGGAATCTTATCATACCCTCTCTATTAGTTTCTCTCTTCACTAGTCAATCGACTGAAGGAGGAACAGAACACAAACGAACAAAAACCAAACATAGGAGCTGACACTGTCCTCCTGTTGATCACTACTACGACATCATGTCGACAGAGACCGCCGAAGTGAGTGAATTCTCGGAGGCAGAACAAAGAAGAGAAGAAGAAGAAGCAGGAGGAGGAGGAGGAAGAGGACTGAATGAAGGAGGAGGAGGAGGAGGAGATGAAGGAGTAGGAGGAGTAGAAGAGGGCTGGGATGATGAAGGAAGATAGATATGGAGGAGACGAAGATGAAGGAGGATTTGAACAAGAAGAGACGGGAGGAGGAGGAGCATATGGTAATCCCTTACCACCTGCCTACATGGGAGGAGGAGGACGAAAAATGATCGACTTGATTCATAGTGATGGAGAGGAGATCACAGTGGAGGAACAACAGTGGGTGCAAGATCACTATGACCTCACTAAAGAAGAGTTTGATAACAAGATGGGGGAGAGAAGGATACTTATGTGTGGATCCCTCAGGATCAAAGAAGAGAGAAAAGTCGTGCTAAAAAGGATGTCTATATCCTATTATCAAACACAGCACAGCTCCTCTGCAAACTGGTCTCTGATCCAGAAGAGAGAAAGAAGATACAGCATATCAAGTTTGGGGACACACACACCCACCTTGAATTACTCGATGCTATCTTTGGGGTGTACACTCAAACCCTGATTTGGGAACGTACATACGGCCCACGATGTGAGGGTTACCTCCAGTACACAAACCCAAGAGCAACGGCCAGATTCCTTGCGACTGGTCAGGAGGCAGTCGATGTAACAAAAATGAAGACCAATCTGGGTTCGAAAAACTCGAGTGGTATATTTCATTTTTTTACAATGGAAATAAAGGCCTTGGAGGAGGGGAAGGCAGAGATGGAAAAAAGCATTAAGGCAGCAGGAGAAACTCATCCTGTGATTGATGAGTTAGAGAAGACCGACAGAGTTCTGACCAAGATCAGACTGTTGATGGGTGCGTTACTGCACAAGGAGGCATGGAAGAGATGGATTCCTACCAAGGATCACTCTGTCCTTAAATCACTTAGTAACGCACCACCGGTCGCCAACAAAGCAGGTGTTGACCAATATGTGGAGAAATATAATTTTCTCAGATCTGCTTCTGAATTGGTGGCCTTTATCACTCATGCTCAAAAGCTAGTGATATCTGAGAAGAAGAAGGCGAAAGAGAATGAGGAGTTCGAGAAGACGATGAGACTGGAAAGAATGAAAGCAAAAGTGAGTGGTGCAAAGACACACCCTCCGACATATTTGACCCCACCAGCTCCTGCCCCACCAGCCCCTGCACCCTCGGGCTCAACTACGGTGGTGGTCACGAACACGGAGAAGAAGGACAGACAGAACATCATAAATGCCTTCAAGGGGAAGAAAGGAGGAGTGGCAAGTCTCATGCTATATGCCAAGACGAGCTCAGACAAAGACTCTGATGCTTCGCTTTTGAGCAAGCTCAAAGAGATCAATGCCTGCATGAAGGCTTTTCCTTGCGACGAAACGCAGGAATACGAGGCCCTTGTTACTGTTTTTGACCAATCTCTAGTCTCGGAGGGATTTGATCTGACACAGTACAAGTTTTTGAGAAAGAAGGAGGAGATTAAGAGAAACAATGCAACAGGCCTAGACGCTCAGTGTGAACTGGCGGTGGCCACACTCATTTCATATTTTCAATCTCATGGATACCAGCATCTCTGCACTGGTACTCTCATAGGATTTGAAATCTTTGAGACAGTGGCGATGAGTTTGAGGAGTGCTGTTGGCTTGGCGGCGCCCCTTACGGAGGTAGTTTCCTCCTATGGGCTATTCTATGGCCGCAAGTCGATCATCCTCTATTTCTTTTCGGCGTTACACACAGTAACCCGAGTAAGCTTACTCAGCTCATACAACAATGCTCGACGTTTAGCTTAATGAAGTCCAAGAACTTCCTCGAGACACACGTGTTCGAAAATACGGTTCAAAGCGTTGCTCCGTCAGCACTGTTTCAAGAAGTGATGAGTGCATGCTCAAACATGGACTCGCTCACGGAGGCACATACGGCACAGGCAGGCGGTGTACCTGTTGGCGCACAAGCCACGTACACAAACAGAGTTGCCGGTTGGAAGAGACAGAGAGAGCCAGACCTGAAGACCGCATGTTGGAGGTGGTTCGCGGGCTTGCAGTGTAAGGCACAGATGGAGAACAGAGACTGCTCTTTCAATCATGATAGGCAGAACCCAACAGCAAGGGCAAATTTTCTGAGCAGGACGGAAGGCAAGGAACCGGGCCTTTTCAACATGCTTGAGATTGCCGCTGCGAACGAAGGTTGGTATGCCAATATGTGTGATGATGAGGAGTTACGAGAGGCAATCATTACCTACATGAAGAGGATGAAGGAGAAGAAGGAGGAAAGGGAGAGACAAAAGAACTTAAAGGCCTCTCAAAGAGGACGAGAAGGAGGAGCAGGAGCAGGAGGACGAGGAGGAGGAGGAGGAGGAGGACGAGGACGAGGAACATGGAGAGGAGCCTCGAGGTGGCAGGGAACCCCTCAGAGAGGAAGAGGAGGAGGTCGGGGATATACCCCTTATGGAGGGAGAGCTGTTCGAGCTCCAGCCCCCCCACCCAGAGGAGGAGGCTCGTGGGCAAGCTCCAACCCGAATTTCGGTCGAGCTCAGGCCTACAACACTGCCTCGGAGACCGATACGTCATCCTACCCTGACACTACTCAAGGTAATCGTTTCGAGGTGGTGGAATGACTGGAGGGGGAAGAAGAGAGGAAGGAGAAGACTGTGAAGTTTAACCCTAAAGTCACAGTGCTTTCTAATGCTGTTGTGCAGACTGGGCCAACGCTTCCTCTATGTGAAAACAAAGATGTGGGCACACAGAGACTGCAGCCCCAAGGTAGTCTCATACCCGTTCATACAGCACGGTTACCAATGATAACTGATGCAAATAGGAAGGCGAGACTTGCGATGGAGGCGAGACTTGCGATGGAGGCGAGGAGGCCAATGGCAGACGTATCGCCTCGGCCAAGCAAACAACCACGAACAGACTCAATGTCCACGGTCGCGGCGGGTGGCGAGCAAAAAGACAATGTGTGTACTCAAGTACCACAAGACAATGTCGCTCAAATAGTAAACGCACCAGTACCGCAGAATAATAAAAATGTTAATGAGGTGAAGCAGGAGGAGAAGAAGGAGGAGTTGAAAAACTTAGAGACAAGACTCCAAAATTTGACGTAAAGTTCTTGTTCTCGCAGCCAATATACACAGGCCCGATGCTCTGTGTTATACGGAACTTTATTGTGAAACATTGAAGACAATATTAAAAGTTGGTAATGATACGATGGCGAATATTAATATTGTCGGCAGGAAGTTTTTAAATCGATACCGGGACTGGGTGGACGGAAATATGAAAAAGTCAACGGGCACTCTCAAAGGAGTGAGCAGCCGGACGGATATCACGGGAATCATCACACTGACCTTTAAATTGAAATCCGCACGAGTATACCGTATGGACCTCTATGTCGTCCCCGGTTACCACGGGTCAATATTACTATCGTATGACCAATTGGCTACGATGGGGGCTGTGATTGATTGCGCCGCACGGCGAGTGATATATGGAGTAAAAAGAGGAGAAGAGAACGATATTGATCCCTTCAACGCTACTGACTCTTATGAGGCTTATGAGCTGAGTCTAGCGACGGATCACAAAAAGATGGCCATCGCACATGAGGCACTTGAGGTGTATGTTCACCCCCATGTCGTAAGACCGGATGAACTGTCCTGGACCGACAATTGGGAATCCCAAGTGTGCACTGTCACAGTTCCGACATGCCATTGGGACAAAAAGTCTATTGATGACTTAATGGAGAAGCGAAAGGAGGAGATTATATGTGTCGCACAAAGAAGCCCGTCGTTGGCGAGATTCGCGGAAGGAGTAGGAACATATGTCCATATTACTAACGGATACTGTTTCCATGCGAAAGTAGGAGAAGAAAAAAGGGAGGCGTTTGTACCAAGGAGAACGGGGCGAATCCCGGATACTCCACCAGAAACTATTAAAAGTTTTATTACTGATTTCTGGGGTGACGAGCCCACGTGGCCGCGTTCACTGTCTGAAGTGAAGAAATGCTTACGGACTTTATTCGAAAATAATAAGCCGTATACTATTATCCTGCCATATAATGAGAAGGCGATATGGGCGCAGGAAATAAGGGACCGGCTTATTGATCATCCTATACCGGTACCCTCTCGCAAGCAACAGCTAGTGGTGGCTTGTCGTATGGGAACTCGTGAGCAGAGCAGTGCATACAAGCGGAAGCTCAGAGACCTCGACAAGTTGAAATTGATACCGCAAGCATTCACATGCTTTGATGGTTTTTACACCCGTAAAGCTCCTTTGCAATACGCGAGACTCATTGACATGCTGGTGGAGCTCGGTAAAGATGATGAGCCGGACACGGTCACGTATGAAAAGACGGGCCTAGATGATGTCTCGGAAGAGGACTTAGGCTTGGAGGAGGACAGAGAACCCCTCAAGCAGCATAAGCAGATGTCTGATGAAGATTTTCAAGAGGCGGCGCGGAAAATATTGGAAGAAGGAGTAGGCACGGAGAAGGAGAAGGAGCTTTTAAAAGCCAAATTAGAGGCGAACAAGGAAATTTTTTACCCTCCACATGCAGGTGGTGTCAAGCCTGAAGATTTCACTGCGGTTATTTACAAAATACCGGGTGCGGAGCCGTCACCGGCACCACGAAGGGCGAATTTGAGTATACATGAGGCGAAGATAGCGGAGGAGCTAGCTAGACAGCTGCTCAATGAGGACTTTATTGAGAGATCAACATCCTCAATAGTCTCACAACCGAGAATAGTGCCGAAGCCAGGAGGAGAATGGCGCCTGACAGTTAACTATGCTCGTGTTAAGAAGGTGCTGGAGGAAGAGAGAAATCCTCTCCCGACATTAGAAGAAGGAAGGAGAGTACTGCGGAATGCAAAATTCTATTCGGTCATTGACCTTAATCAATGGCTTCTGGCAGATACCACTGGAGGAAAAGTCCAGATGGCTGACGGCGTTTGTGGTGGGTATGGAAATATACCAATGGAAAGTGCTTCCGATGGGCCTCAAGCAAGCCCCAGGACTTTTCCAGAAGGCGATGCAGAAGATGTTGAGCAGTCAGTACGATGATTTGTCTGACGGTGGCTTTATGAGAAGGCGGGGACAGAAGGCGGGAGAATATGCATTTTGCTATATCGATGACATTATCGTACACTCTAACACAATGGAGGAGCATATCGATCATTTGTCCGATATATTCAGGCGCATCGGAGCTTTTGGCCTGAAGTGCAATCTAAAGAAGTGTCAACTTGCCAAGACGAGTGTGACATACTTAGGGTACGAGATCTCCCATAATCGAGTCTCGATATCCAAAGAGAAGAGGGAGGATATTATGAATCGACCGATACCGAAGAACCTCACTGAATTGCACTCATTCCTTGCGATGGCGCAATACTATAGCCAGTTTATACCCGATTGGGGTGCAACACGGGCTAAAGTGGAGAAAATGATAGATTTTGGAGACTTTGAGAAGTGGGACGAAGAGGCTTTGCAAGCGTTTCATGCGCTCAAAGATCTCATTTACAAAGACCCGAAAGACGGAGGACTGGTGTTAACGATGCCCGACTTTACGAAACAATTCGTAGTCGATACAGACGCATCTAAGTTTGCGATTGGGGCTGTATTACAACAAGAGGATGAGGAGAAGAAATTACGCCCAATCATGTTTATTAGTAGGAAGTTGTGTGCGGCGGAGAGAAACTATTGCACAAGGCAAAGAGAGGCGTTGGCGGTGGTGTGGGCCCTCAAGAGGCTCAGAGAGTATTTGTGGGGAGGACCTCAATTTACTGTCAGAACTGATCATCATAACCTGTTATGGTTGATGAATCATGAACAGACGGGACGGCTGGCGCGGTGGCAAGCGTTCTTGTCTTGTTTCGATTTTACAATGGTCCATCTACCGGGAAAGCGAAATGTGGTCGCTGATAGCCTCTCTAGGCTAGAGTTTAACTCAGAAGTATCGGCGTTGGTGTCCACGGTGGAGATGGAAGACTTGTCCACTGACAAGGTGTATGAGGTCAGCCACATTGAGGCGATGGAGATGGCGAGTGGAGTCCGATATGACCGCACAGGTCTACGGTACAGTCCACAAGGCCCGGATCACGGGATATGTTGTGAGCTACATACCCAGGAGGACGCTGAGTGGTCCTATGAGGTATATGAGAATGCGAAGGCGAACATAAGAGAGGAAGAGGAGACGCAGGAAGTTTATGCGGAGCCTCCTCAAGAGCGGAGAAGTGACCTAGACGATGACCCGGAAAGAATCGGGGTACGGCTAGAAGATGGTACTATCCATATAGCCTCGCCTACCGCATGGAGGCAACAACAGGCTCAAGATCCGGAGTTTAAAGAACTGATAGTTATATCAGAACCCGGATGAGCTGAAGATGACGAAAGCGATCAAAGATCAGATGAAGGAGATGGGATGGAGAGATGGTCTACTGTGGTACAAGGGCCTTCACGGTCGCTATGCGTCACAGCCGGACAAATGGACCCTTTGGGTACCGGAGAGTCTGAGACGATTTATATTTGTCGCAGCCCACAATTGCCCACTTTTGGCGCATCCGGGTCGACAACGAACTCATATGTTCGTAGCGAGGCGATTCTGGTGGAAGAAGATGAAGGAGGAGATAGATCAGGCGGTGGATGCATGCATCCCGTGCAAGATAAACAAAACACCACTGAAGGCAAATTTCGGCCTGATTGGCGAATTTCCTCTTCATGCGGGGATGTTCGAGTTTATACACATTGATCATGTGGGACCTTTCCCAGAATCGAAGGATGGTTACAAATACCTCCTTACGGCTATTGACAGAGCCACCAACTATGTGTGGATCATCCCTGTCAAAGACGTTACCGGCAAGACGACGGCCGAGGCGCTGATCGATAGGATCATCTCACAGATCGGAGTACCAAGAAAGATATGTTCTGATCGAGGCTCGGACTTTAATAACGAGGTCATCGACAAACTATCTAAGTATT
>WBZZ01004619.1:0-2500 GCA_019918135.1 Paulinella micropora
CAAACATATCATTAGCGTGGCGTTCCTCTCCTCCTTCTCAGGTTTTGTACTGTGCTAACTTTGGTACCGGGAGCGGCCTGTGCGATGATCTCGTACCAACACTGGGCTCTTGCGACTTCAAGGCCTCGACTCCCGTCTGCACTTTCACAAACTTTACCACCCGCTGGAACGTCTCTGGTATCATAGTGCAACGCATGTGTTGTTACATGTCGTTATTAATCAAATTCAGCTGCTATAGTGTAACCTTCGAACATAATTGCACCCCAATATCCCAGCTTTCGCCAGCAGCACTACCGACGATTCTTTGTTTTTCTGCACAGATCAACAGATAAGCAGAAGCAGCTGGCAGTAATTGAGCTCGTTCTTGCAAAGTGCGTTTTTATAGCTTTTTGGCTGGCCTTGTTGTGCTCAGCAAGTGCAACGTTTGTCTTTCCTTTGGCGACGCTTGGCACGTACAACTTCGCTATTCACTGGGGCGATGGATCATCAGGCCTCTGCATCGACTCTAACTGCACACACGTCTACAACCAGAGCGGCATCTACGACGTGGTAGCACAGGGTGTGATACGTGGGTTTAGCATGAAGAACTCTCCTGTCAACCAGAAGCTGTTGGATGTGCTGGAATGGGGTGATGCTTGCCTTGGGGATGGGGGATATCAGCTGCGGGGGATCATGTTTCAAAGATGGTCGGCAGCAGATGAGCCCTGCCTCACTGGGGTAAGAAACAGTGGTTCATAGCCACTTGCATCACAATCGTTCTATGTATGCATATGCGTACCATGTGACTGTATGTGTGCATGCATGCATATGTCCTGTTTGTGTGTAAATGCATGTATACAAGGTATTCAATGTACGATGAGTTCCTCGCGTCTCTCTTATCTCTCTCATTCATCTCTCACATTCCTATGTCTCTTTCTCTTGCTCTTGGGTATTATTGATGCTTTTTACTTGCGTTTTCTCTCTCTCTCTCTCTCTCTCTCTCTCTCTCTTTCTCTCTCTCTCCCTCCCCCCCCCCCCCCCCCCTCTCTCTCTCTCTTTCACACACACACACACATGACACATGGACACACACGCTGTCTTTCAATTATCAACATGCATACTTTGTATCAATACGCTTGGGTGAGTGGCTCCAAATAAATGTGATTGTACAGGTCATATGTGCGAGGTATTTAATATGTTGTATGCATGTCTGTCATGCAGTTGAAACCCCTCAGAAACCTTCGTGTCACAGTGTCCGTTCTCTGCTGGCTGCTTAGGTTACGAACATGTCCGCCATGTTTGAATACGCTACGAGCTTCAATCAGGACCTGAGCAGCTGGGACACCTCTCAGGTACCCCAAGCTGTGCCGCAGCAGAGGCAGTTTTGTGACTGTCGGGGTATGATGCAAATGATGTACACTGTTGACATCCTGGAGCATATGCCATACAGAAAAGACAGAAGACAGGGGATCAAAGAATCGGTCAGTGATAAGGCCGCGTGTAGGAAAGAAAAAGAAAAGGATACACGAAACGAAAAATATAAATGCCTACCCGTGTCTAGGCTGTCGACATGAGCTACATGTTTGCTGGAGCTACAAGCTTCAATCAGAACCTTAGTAGCTGGAACACTTCTAAGGTACCTCTTGGCTTCCCTTCTATGCTGCGCACTATGTGCTCCTTTTGCTTGTCACGCTGCTTGGTTCCATTCTGATGCTAGAAATATAGTTTTTACATTGCTTGTCGTTGTAGCTGTATACACATGCATATCCATGCACATGTATGTTACGATGTATATATGCATACATATTTTTTGTTTTACTAGGACTATTATTATTTTTTTACACGATGTATACATTGTGCAAACGAGTTTTGAAGGAGCTGAGCGTGTTGCTATGGTTCTAAAAGCAAGAGGCAACAAGAGAGAGAATCTAGAAAGACTATGGGCAAAAGGACAGAAATGTGTAAGCATATCTATGTATGCACATGGCCTATGATGAACATGCACATTGTTTTGCCATGCATATGAAAAAATATATACATACATACATACATACCTACATACATACATACATATATACACATATATAAACAATGTTACATACATGCACGCATACATACATACATACTTACATGCATGCATACATAAATATATACATGCATGCATACATACACCCTGTGTACATATACAACGCGCACATGGTAGTACATTATTGCGCACTCAGTCTCTCTGTCTCAGACACAGACAGACAGACAGACAGACATAGAGTCACAGCAAGAAATACACACAAACAGGTAAATAGATATATGAAGAGAGAGAGAGAGAGAGAGAGATACATGCATATATATATGTATATATATATATACAGAGAGAGAGAGAGATAGAGAAAGAGAAAGAGAGAGAGAGAGAGAGAGAGAGAGAGAGAGAGAGAAGAGAGAGAGAGAGAGAGAGAGAGAGATAGATAGAGAAGAGAGAGAGAGAGAGATAGATAGAGAAAGAGAGAGAGATAGATAGAGAGAGAGA
>WBZZ01004619.1:17500-21282 GCA_019918135.1 Paulinella micropora
AGAGAGAGAGAGAGAGAGGGGGGGGGGGGGAGAAGAGAGAGAGAGGAAGAGAGAGAGAGAGAGAGAGAGAGAGAGAGAGAGAGAGAGAGAGCCGCAAAAAAAAAAACATTTTGCAACATGTCGACAAGCTCTCAAAGTTTGAGTGCATGTCACGTTCTTCGAGATTGAATTTGACTGATTTGCGTTGTCTACGCACAAACGCGCATACCACTCACAGATGTGCGAACATATCATTTGCGCGTCCTTTCTTCCCTCCTACACAGGTAGCGCGTTGTTATGGATTTGGCTCCGATAGCCTCTTGTGCGTTAATCTCGTACCGACTCTGGGCCCTTGCGACTTCCAGGCCTCGGTTCCCGCCTGCTAGCCGTAGTTCGGACCGATCGCGAGGGCCGATGCAGATTGCGTATAAGATCTGAGATAGAAAGCTTGGGTTTGTAATTCCTTCTAAAATTACAAGTTGGACTCTCAACTGCAGTGGGCCTTCCAGCGGATACCCAACGGCGGCTAGACAGGAAGGCGAAAGCTGCATGAGAATGAAGAAGAAAAAGAGACGCCGTGGCGCACCAGGCAGAAAGGGAAACGCCAGAAGGCACAAAAACGGGAACCAGCGGGGAAAAGAAGCTAGCGTCCAGCGATATCTTTAGCTAGCCAACCACAGCGCGGAGGGCAAAAAGGAAGGGGCTCAGCTAATAGGGTTGGACTGTCCTGAAACACTTAAGAAGGGACCTTTAAGTTTGATAGCCATAGTTTAAAGTCATCGAGGCATTCCAGTTGGAGTGGGCCGCAACCTGTCAGTATACAGACACAAGTACTGATCTGGGCGGGAGGTCTACATTAAAGCTGACAGTCAAAGAGCATTAGCCTCCTCATCATATCTGTATTTTCAACTTACGCAATCACTCTTTAAACGCTGGTTTCCTGCCTTCTACAGCTGTGGACATAGTCAGCCTCATCAAACAACTATGATTAGCTGTGTTTCCGTCCCCTCCTGCCTCTACCGTCTATTTGTACTTCTATTGCTCCGGGGAACCCCCCTTCGTGCATCCAAACTTTCATGACAATTTTTAAAAAAAAAGTGCCAACGGAAGCAGGTGCAACCGGAAGTATTGTAGGTATGTTCACTTGGTGCCTGATGGACAACGAAAACAGAAACGACGCCGCAGGCGACGAGAAGAATCCATCGGGAACGACTCGACAACAATAAGAATAACAAGTTATTAATACAACACCTGTCAGCAACAACAACAACAACAACAACAACAACAACAACAACAACAACAACATCAACAACAACAACAACAACAAATTCATTTCTGGAAAGGTGGAACTACCCTACGTGCATCATTTTTCTCTCGTACTGAGGCACACAAGTACGCCTCCTCTCGTCCTCCTCCTCTTCCACCTAATCCTTCTACTATCATTTCTCATCCTGCTTCCTCTTCTCCTTCTCCTTATCATCCTAAACATCCTACTATCAACAGTGATATCAAAGCTTCTCAGGCTGCTATGACACTTAACTTATATTGCTTCCATTTTCTGCCTTGATCTTCTCGACCATTGCGACATCTTTCCCTCCTTTAACTCCATCGTATACGACCCCTCTTTCTGCTACTACTGATCAGTAGGCTACACTGCCCTTCTGCACTGCATTGTCTAGAGCTACCACAACTGTTAACCTTTGTGTATCCTATGTTCTGAAAGTTTCATATCTTTAATTCTCAAAACTCAGTTTTTCTTGATTTTTGTTAAATTCTAACATTCTTGTACACATGTCTTTAACATTTTTCATTTTCAACTCTTTTTTCATTACTTTATTTTTCAACTACATCCTGCTGTCGCAACCTTAATTTTCTGCGCCCTCTTCTCGCTCTTCTTTTCTCATACCTCTATGTTTCTTTATCTTTGTTGTCTTGCCTCTTTTGTTCATCACTTTCCCGGTTCGCAACTTCAGTTTTTCTTTTCCTTTCTTTCCTCAAGTGTATTTTTTCTCTTTCTTTTCCTTCTTTGAATCTACATTTTTTTCTTTTTCTTTTAATATTTTCTTTTTGTAAACGCTTCTTTTATTTTTCTCTTTTTGTGATAATCTCTGATATTAATACCACTTGCATTTTTCTCTTGCGCTTCACACGTATCCCTACTAGTGTCAAGTATGTTCTTAATATCAATATTAATAAAAGCGTTTGTGTTGCTGCCTGAAAAAGCAATACTATAAACCGTGGCACTTTAATGATTCACAACCTGATTGTTTCGGTGGACGGTGCCAGACTCTGAATAATTCATGACTGAAAAAAAGAAAGCCTGCCCCGCTAGGACTCGGAAAAGCTTAGGCCGCGCTTATATTAATAATGTCATATGTCGATGAGCATGTGAATAAATCGGGGGGAAGATAGGCTTTTCAACTGCAGTTTTATAGTTATTAATATATATGAATGTGTTTATTTGAAAATATTAATCTAGTTAATACCGTGACATGTTAATATATTGAAATACTCCTGATATCGATCCCCGGGGCCCAACGCAAAATCAAGTTGAGGCATGACAATATTAATATTAATGTGTCACATGTGCACTGTGCCTGCATGCGCACACTATCCAGCTATATATAGACTATGCATCAATCAGATAACATGCACGTATATTGTCTGAGTGAAAATAATTTTGTAAAAAAGAAACAGTGACCGTGTGAAAACTCAAAAACGTTGAAAAATACAGTCTGTCGGGAAAAATTCAAGTTATGCTCTAATACAGTAATAATATTAATATAATTACAATGATTCACATACGTACACTACTTCAAGTACTACAACTTGTGACTAGTACAAGCTCATGATCAGCTTCTGCATTCTGAAACATCCTGGTTTAGATCTAGAAGCCTATCGTTGACGTTCCCCAGATTTAACACAGCTTTAAATTTTGCTTGTTAAATTGTTCACGCCTGCCCTCACATTTTTCAACAGACTTTTACGATGTCATTCTTGCAATATTATAATTTAATTAGCTATTTTAATTTCGTGAATTAAATATTTTTGGGCTGAAAAATGATGCATATATATGTATGCACGTGTGCACTCGTTTTAATTTCGTTGTTAAAACGTTGATATTTGTAGCCACTTCACTGTGACTTGACTAGTGTGACTCTAGTGACTCTATGTTTTGTGAGATATATATTTGCGTTGGACACTGTGAGACTAACTTAATAATCTGCATTATACTAGTTATACTAGTTATACTACTAGTACTAGCTATAGCCTACAAGGATACTTACTAGGCCGGACATGAGTAATGGCTCTAAACACATCACATATGCCGGACCATACTGACAAATTATTAAATTGACTGCTCCTAATATATCTATTCTGTGAAAGTTAGAAAAACACAGACTCAAAACATACTAACGTTACTCTTACTCTCATTCTCTCCAAGAGATTGTGTCGATGGTGGCTACCCAGCTTGCTGAGGCAAGTATGCATCAATTAGAACATACAGGGCAGCTCCCCCCAGTCAAGCTAGGCCTGGTCGACGAGAAGAAGATTAGGGCACGGTCCTACTCACCCCCTATCCTTCGCTGAGTAACAGTAGGTATGTGACGCAGGCACAGTATGGTCATAATACATATATAATATTAGTATATATATATATATATATATATATATATATATGATAACTTGAGTAGTCATGGCATAAAAATAAATATACGATAGTATATCCATCTGTGCTGACCCATCGAAAGGTATGACCAATCTGAACTACCAACTACTTATCTATCCGGTAGTATGAATTT
>WBZZ01004620.1:5000-7500 GCA_019918135.1 Paulinella micropora
GTCCCCCGGACCGGACCGAGCACAGGAGGTAAAATGTTCACGGATTTAGCGGTGATTTCCCGGAAAACTATCCGCGTTTTCCCCTTTCCCATCTTTATTATGTTGGGATTGTGTATGTGGTGTGGTAGGTTGTGCAGGTGCGGTTGATCCGGCCCGAACCGGGCCGGCCCAGCCCACACGGCGCGTGCGTAGCCCTGGTGCGACAAGGCAAGGAAACGCTCCTGCCTGCTAGCTCATTGTCGGCGGTGTACGTGGGGTTAGCACATCCGGAGTTGTTAAATACACGACCCAGCACAGTCAACCCCGTCCAATCTGAGGTCTACCTACCTACCTACCTACCTACCTACCTACCTACCTTCTATCTATCTATCTATCTATCTATCTATCTATTTTGATATAGGTGATGTTCAGTCTGCTCTGGGCTGACGGTCGTCTCGACCACTTAGAAGCGCCACGCAAGGAAGTACGCGCAGACTGGCTACGGGGACTGAACATACTAAAGCCTTCTGCCCCCACCATCCACCCCCAACCTCAAGACTCCGGTGCCGGTGGCGGTGGCGCTGCCGGCCAGAACCACTGGCTGAGTTCGCCACCTGCCAAAGCTGCGGGCATGGCGAATAATATTTCCCCCTTGCGCAATATGGTAACGCCCAAAGCAGAACAGCACAACAACTTGAGCCCAGCGCTTTCGCCCAACTCCCCCGGTGAAGGAGAGTTGAGCAGGCAAGAGAACAGCCGGTGTGTCAACGTTATGCGGCAAGGCAGTTACTTGACACGCTGGCTGCTGCCCGATCACCCGCCGGCCCGCGCCGGGGGGCAAGACGGCAACGGGCATGTTCCGGCCGCGACGGCCCGGCGGGAAGAGATTGTGCTGTGGTTTGACGACTCGCGCGCGCTGCAGGACGATAATGGTGGACTAATCTGCTGGTCGGCCGTTACGCAGCAAGGGCAGCACAGCCCCCGCTGGGCCGGGCGGGCCAATCAAGCACAATCACACATATCACATGACGCGCCGGAAGGGTCAATCGCGATTGTGGACCTGCGAGACATCTTCATCGGACAGGTCAACTGAAATTGTTTATTTCATTGATTGATGATACAATCATTCAAATTGATCAAATCAATCAAATCAATCAATCAACCATCAGCCAATCAACAAATCAACCAATCAAATAATGACTTACCATTCAATCAATCAATCAATCAACCAAATCAGCAAATACATTCTATGTATTTCTATTAGCAGGAGGTTCCTGGTTTCTGGGAGATGACCGGACAGCCCCCCAAGGCCAAGGACGAGTTGTATTTCTCTTTGATCACAGAGAAAGTGGCGCTACACATGGAGGCCCCTGACTTGTCCACGCAAGAAAGCTGGGTGAACGGCCTACAACATGTGCTCAGCGAGACCGGTATGATATAGGATATATGAGATAATGACGATGATGATGATAATAATAATAATAGTAATAATAATAATAATAATAATAATAATAATAATAATAATAATAATAGTGTATCTCCTGCCCATTGCTGAGCCAAAAGGCCATGTGCATCCAGTCCTCCATTCCATAAGGAAAGTCTCCACACCAATCGGTGGAATAAAGGAAGTGACGGCATAGAACATTACTCTAGGAGCTTTATACCAATCAGCCCATGGAAAGGACCGATGGCCTATGTACTCCCTAATAATAATAATAATAATAATAATAATAATAATAATAATAATAATAGTGCTTCTCTGTCAATGGCTGATGCATTTCTGCACATGCGCCTCCATCGTCTCACCCGTGAGGGGAGTACGAAGAATTGACGATAAGCTCTAATGACACCCCCGCAAGGGCAGTTCCAACACTTCCAGACGGGCCGGTATGTTCAATGAAAATACTGGTCCAGAAATAGACCGGTATGTTCAATGAAAATACTGGTGGCACCGACGGGAATCGAACTGGTGACAGGGCCCAGATGGTAGAACTTGACCACTGGGCTATCACGGTGTCCAATAATAATAATAATAATAATAATAATAATAATAATAATAATAATAATAATAATAATAATAATAATAATAGTAAGAAGAACAAGAACAAGAACAAGAACAAGAAGAAGAAGAAGAAGAAGAAGAAGAAGAAGAAGAAGAAGAAGAAGAAGAAGAAAGAAAGAAGAAAGAAGACAGAAGACAGAAGAAAGAAGAAGAAGAGTAGATGTAAGAAATAAATATACTTCTCGTTCTGACCGGAACGGTTAAGATATAAGATATAAGATATAATATATAAGAAATAAATATGCTTCTAACAAGTTCACGACAAGTCACCGCAAAGACGCAAATATGTTATCTGACATATGTATACATATACGCATATGCATATACATTTTTACACGTGTATACACATGCACGTAGGCATGACTGTGACTGTGACGGAGGACGAGCCGACTCCTGCGAAATCCCCCTCTGCTGCCGCTGCTGCTGCTGCTGCGGGTCTCTCAAAGCGACATGCTCAGA
>WBZZ01004620.1:40000-42500 GCA_019918135.1 Paulinella micropora
CATACGTACATGCAGCACGCGCAGATATCTATCTACCGACCTATATCTACCTATCTACCTATCTACCAACAGGCGGCGGTGATGACCCCCGCATTTCCATCGACCTATCTATCCCTCGTGTCTATCCATCTCTATCTACCTATCTACCCTATCTACCAACAGGCGGCAGTGATGATCCTCGCATTTCCATCGACCTATCTATCCCTCGGTCTATCCATCTCTATCTATCTATCTATCTACCTATCTACCAACAGGTGGCAGTGATGATCCTCGCATTTCCATCGACCTATCTATCCCTCGGTCTATCCATCTCTATCTATCTACCTATCTACCAACAGGCGGCGGTGATGATGCCCGCATTTCCATCGACCTATCTATCCATCTCTATCTACCTATCTACCTATCTACCAACACGCGGCAGTGATGATCCTCGCATTTCCATCGACCTATCTATCCCTCGGTCTATCCATTTCTATCTACCTATCTACCTATCTACCAAGAGGCGGCGGTGATGATCCTCGCATTTCCATCGACCTATCTATCCCTCGGGTCTATCCATCTCTATCTATCTATCTACCTATCTACCAACAGGCGGCAGTGATGATCCGCATTTCCATCGACCTATCTATCCCTCGGTCTATCTCTATCTATCTATCTACCTATCTACCAACAGGCGGCGGTGATGACCCCCGCATTTCCATCGACCTGTGTCTCACTCTGATGGCATCCAACAGCCTCCTACCCAACCCTAGGTATCTATCTATCTATCTATCTATCTATCTATCTATCTATCTATCTATCTATCTATCTATACATATATACATATATACATATATACATACATATTATATATATATATAATGTATATTATATATATATATATATATATAATTATATATATATATGTATGTATGTATGTATGTATGTATCTATGTATGTATCTATGTATCTATGTATGTGTGTGTGTGTGCATGCATGCGTGCGTGTATGTATGTGTGTATGTATGTGTATATGTGTGTGTCTATGCGTGTATATTTGCTGTTAGTACGCCTTCGGAGACGGGGCGCCTGCCGCTTCCCAACATGCCAAAGGACTCTCTCTTGCAGTGGGGGCTTGTGGCCTCGTCTGGGCTGGAGCTGGCCGCTCTTCTAGCCGGACTAGACGGGCTCATCTTCAAAGGTATACCTACCTAACCTGCCTACCTGCCTACCTACCTAACCTACCTACCTGCCTAACCTACCTAACCTACCTACCTGCCTACCTACCTAACCTACCTACTTGCCTACCTACCTAACCTACCTACCTGCCTACCTACCTAACCTACCTACCTGCCTACCTACCTAACCTACCTACCTGCCTACCTACCTAACCTACCTAACCTACCTACCTGCCTACCTACCTAACCTACCTACCTGCCTACCTACCTAACCTACCCCCGCCTCCCTACCTGATCTACCTACCTACCTGCCTCCCTACACCTACCTACCTGCCTACCTACCTAACCTACCTACCTGCCTACACCTACCTAACCTACCTACCTGCCTCCCTACCTAACCTACCTACCTGCCTACCTACCTAACCTACCTACCTGCCTACCTACCTAACCTACCTACCTGCCTACCTACCTAACCTGCCTACCTGCCTACCTACCTAACCTAACTACCTGCCTACCTACCTAACCTACCTACCTGCCTACCTAGTTAACCTACCTACCTGCCTACCTACCTAACCTACCTACCTGCCTACCTGCCTAACCTGCCTACCTGCCTACCTACCTAACCTACCTACCTAACCTACCTACCTGCCTACCTACCTGCCTACCTACCTAACCTACCTACCTGCCTACCTACCTAACCTACCTACCTAACCTACCTACCTGCCTACCTACCTAACCTACCTACCTGCCTACCTACCTAACCTACCTACCTGCCTACCTACCTAACCTACCTACCTGCCTACCTACCTAGCCTACCTACCTAACCTACCTACCTGCCTACCTACCTAACCTACCTACCTGCCTACCTACCTAACCTACCTACCTGCCTACCTACCTGCCTACCTACCTAACCTACCTACCTGCCTACCTACCTGCCTAACCTACCTAACCTACCTACCTGCCTAACCTACCTAACCTACCTACCTGCCTAACCTACTTAACTTACCTACCTGCCTAACCTGCCTAACCTACCTACCTGCCTAACCTACCTAACCTACCTACCTGCCTAACCTGCCTAACCTACCTACCTGCCTACCAACCTAACCTACCTACCTGCCTACCTACCCGCACTCCAAGGACTAGACGGGCTTATCTTCAAAGGCACCTACCTAGCCTACCTACCTGCCTACCTACCTACAAACGTGCCTACTACCTACCCATCTGCCTATTCATCTGATTGCGCACCCAGCCACCTACCTACCTACCTACCTACCTACCTACCTACCTACCTACCTGCCTGCCTGCCTGCCTTCTTATATACTTATCTACTTACCTACTTGCCTA
>WBZZ01004620.1:47500-50000 GCA_019918135.1 Paulinella micropora
ATGCATGCATGCGTATGTATGTATGCATGTATGTATGTATTGTGTATTGCACATGTAGTCACCCGGTCTCGGCCAGTTGTGACTCAGAACGCTGCTTCTCCATCGGCACGCACAGTCTCCTCTGCGACTTCGAGGCCGACGAGCCCCGTGTGCGGTCAAACAGTTAGGTTAGGGTTAGGGTTAGGGTTAGCCCCGTGCGCGTTCAGCCATCTTGATGCTTGACCATTGGCAATAGTATAGTATGCGGCTAGCCACAAATTTGACGTGTTTTGCGGGCGAGCCGGGCCGGCGAGCCCGCAAAACACGTCAAATTTGGCGCGCCTCATATGTAGTTTTATCGGTAACCTGACCACATTTTGTGGAGGTGACCGATAAATTTCAAAATTTTCCAACACTGTCAGCACTATGCCCGTTGCTGGAGCCATGGTGTGAACGGCTCAAGACTACGGGTTTTTTCCCAACGGTGTGCGTCTGCATGTTTTGTATTTCTCAAATCATATCCATGGAGGGCAAAAGAATGAGTTTGAACGGTGCACAATCCCGCCACTTGATAAGTAAGACAAGAGGCAAAGGCAGGCAAGCCAAGCTTTGATAAGTAAGACGAGAGGTAAAGGCCGGCAAGCCAAGCTTAGATCGGTCACCTCCACAAAATGTGGTCAGGTTACCGATAAAACTACATGTGCGGCGCGCCAAGTTTGACATGTTTTGCGGGCTCGCCGGCCGGCCCGGCTCGCCCGCCAAACACGTCGAATTTGTGGCTAGCCGCATAATATACTATTGCAGTGTTTGTGGTGACTTCCCGGGGAACAGATCGCCTCGTTTTCACTCTCAATTTTACGTAGCCCCTTGCCTTGGCTATCAATTATATCTCTCTTTTACTTACTTACTTACTTACTTACTTACTTACTTACTTACTTACTTACTTCTTACTTACTTACTTACTTACTTACTTACTTACTTTCTTTCTTTCTTTCTTTCTTTCTTTTCTTACTTACTTACTTACTTACTTACTTACTTTCTTTCTTTCTTTCTTTCTCTTTCTTTTCTTTTCTTTTCTTTTCTTTTCTTTTTACTTACTTACTTACTTACTTACTTACTTACTTACTTACTTACTTAACTTACTTAACTTACTTAACTTACTTACATACTTACATACTTACTTACTTACTTACTTACTCACTTACTTACTTACCTACCTACTTACTTACCTACTTCGTTGTGCTTTAGTGCGCTGTGGACGGCGGGTATCACTGCGTTGCTTGCCCACCACGGCAGGCGACAGGCAGGCTACGGCGGGGGCGGCCCAGGTGCTGACTTACTTACTTGCTTACGTACTTGTTTGCTTACTTGCTTGCTTGCTTACTTACTTACTTACTTACTTACTTACTACTTACTTACTTACTTACTTACTTACTTTACTTACTTACTTTACTTACTTAACCCTACTTAACTAACTTAACTAAATGAAACCAAACCACCAAACTAAACTAAACTCTACGCAACTCAGGCGAGCGTGTACGTCGGATCAGCTACCTACCAGGCACGGCCGTTCTCAGCCCTGCAAAGCAGTGGACCATGCGCTCTTCGGGAGAAAGGACTAGGTCCCCGCTGCTGGGCCCGCGTAATGGCTGGGGCGGTCGCGGAAATGGCGAGCTGGCTGCCGGCAGCAGCAGCGCAAGCAGCTCCAGCTCAGGACGCGAGGCCATGATGGCGCGAATGGAGGCGGGCGCTCTGATGAACATGCACGATGGCTCGGGTGCAGCACGGGTCTTCGTCTTCGTGCGGCAGGGGGTGTTGTACTGGTGCGGGCCTCAGGAGCGCCGCATCATTCCCTCGCAGTCTCTACCGCTGGCCCAGCTGTCGCTCGTCTCCGCTGGTACACAGGACCTGTTTTGGCGCTCGGGTGTGCCTTCCGCAGCAGCAGCGGTATCCATACATATATATACTTACTTACTTACTTACTTACTTACTTACTTACTTACTTACTTACTTACTTACTTACTTACTTACTTACTTACTTACTTACTTACTTACTTACTTACTTACTTACTTACTTACTTACTTACTTACTTACTTACTTACTTACTTACTTACTTACTTACTTACTTACTTACTTACTTACGTACTTACGTACTTACTAAGTAACTTACCTACTTACTTACCTACTTACTTACTTACTTACTTACTTACTTACTTACTTACTTACCTACTTACCTACTTACTTACCTACTTACCTACTTACTTACCTACTTACTTACTTACTTACTTACTTACTTACTTACTTACTTACTTACTTACTTACTTACCTACTTACCTACTTACTTTCCTACTTACCTACGTACTTACGTACTTACTTACTTACTTACTTACTTACTTACTTACTTACTTACTAACTTACCTACTTACTTACCTACTTACTTACCTACTTACTTACTTACCTACTTACCTACTCACTTACTCACTCACTTACTTACAGGATTCCGCGGCTTGTTTCAGTGTG
>WBZZ01004620.1:60000-65000 GCA_019918135.1 Paulinella micropora
TTTTCTGGAATTCACGCAAATATTTGCGTTAGGGAGTGTCCTGAATGCCAAAATTCCTTGTTTTTTTGGCCTTTTTTGCACCCCCCATCCCTATAAATCATGGTTTGTGGGAACCAGGAGGAGTTGGGAGCTCATATTTGCAGGGTGGCTAGCCCCAGACTCGATGTTGATGCTGATATAGTTTTTCTAGAATTCACGCAGATATTTGCGTCAGGGCAGTGTCCTGAATTCCAAATTTCCTTGTTTTTTTGGCCTTTTTTTGCAGCCTCCATCCCTATAAATCATGGTTTGTGGGAACGAGGAGGAGTTGGGAGCTCATATTTGCAGGGTGGTTAGCCCCAGACTCGATCTTGATGCTGGTATAATTTTTTTGGAATTCACGCAAATATTTGCGTTAGGGGAGTGTCCTGAATGCTAAAATTCCTTGTTTTTTGGCAGTACTTGCCGGTGCCTCCGGCAATTGAACGTACCCTGTCGACGGGGCAGGGGGGGGTCCGGGGGGCCCTCCCCCCGGGAACCCCAGCCCTGTGATTGTACATACCCGTTCTGGTCGCGGGTGGCACCCACACCTGAAATTGAGGTTTTTTTTTGCCACAGGCGCCCTCTGCGGCACCTCCGGCAATCCAACGTACCCTGTCGAAGGGAAAGGCGGGGTCCGGGGGAGCCCTGCGATTGTACGTACCCGTTCTGGTCGCGGGTGGCACCCACACCTGAAAATTGAGGTTTTTTGCCACCAGGCGCCCTACACGGCATCTCCGGCAATTCAGCGTACCCTGTCGAAGGGAAAGGGGGCGGGAGGAGGGGGGGGGGGCTCCAAAAAGTGATAAGAAGTGGGGCTGGCGGGGTTTGGTGCGCGAACTTCGCGCACCGGTAAACCATCCTTTCAGGTGTTCGCGCAGCCCCTAGTTATTATTATTATTATTATTATTATTATTATTATTATTATTAGTATGGACACCGTGATAGCCCAGTGGTCAAGTTCTACCATCTGGGCCCTGTCGCCAGTTCGATTCCCGTCGGTGCCACCAGTATTTTCATTGAACATACCGATCCGTCTGGACCAGTATTTTCATTGAACATACCGGCCCGTCTGGAAGTGTTGGAACTGCCCTTGCGGGGGTGTCATTAGAGCTTATCGTCAATTCTTCGTACTCCCCTCACGGGTGAGACGATGGAGGCGCATGTGCAGAAATGCATCAGCCATTGACAGAGAAGCACTATTATTATTAGTATTATTATTATTATTATCACTATTATTCACTACTATTATTCACTACTATCATCATCATCATCATCACCTCACTTCAGGATCTGATGGCACCTTGCGTATCGAAAGCGTGCGCTTATTCCTTCTGATTATTATTATCACTACTATCAGCATCATCATCATCATCATCATCATCATCATCATCACCTCATGTCAGGACCTGATGGCACCTTGCGTATTGAAAGCGTGCGCTTATTCCTTCTGCATGATTATTATTATCGCTATTATCACTACTATCATCATCATCATCATCATCATCATCATCATCATCATCATCACCTCATGTCAGAACCTGATGGCACCTTGCGTATTGAAAGCGTGCGCTTATTCCTTCTGCATGATTATTATTATCACTATTATCACTACTATCATCATCATCATCATCGTCATCACCTCATGTCAGGACCTGATGGCACCTTGCGTATCGAAAGCGTGCGCTTATTCCTTCTGCATGAATCGGATGACGAGGACGGTTTATTGGGATCGCTGTACTGGTATCTATGTATGCGTGTATGTGTGTATGCATGTGTGTATGTATGTCTTACTACATGAATCCGGCGACGATGACACTTTATTAGACTTTTTGTACTGGTAGCTATGCATATATATGCATGTATGTATGTATGTATGTATGTATGTATGTATGTATGTATGTATGTGTGTATGTGTGTCTGTGTGTATGTTATGTATGTTATGTATGTTATGTACGTTATGTATGTTATGTATGTTATGTATGCTATGCATGTATGTATGCATGTATGTATGTATGTATGTATGTATGCATGTATGCATGTATGCATGTATGCATGTATGTATGCATGTATGCATGTATGTATGTATGTATGTATGCATGCATGCATGCATGTATGTATGTATGTATGTATGTATGTATGTAGGTGTGAGCCTCACTTGCGCGTCGCGAGACCACACAATAGGTAATGTAAATCTATTTCTATATCTATTTCTGTATCTGTATCTATATCTATATCTATATCTACATTGATGTCTACATCTATATCTACATACATGTTTGCATATGTATCTACAACATCCATATCTACAT
Organism: Paulinella micropora; assembly: GCA_019918135.1. NCBI lineage: Eukaryota > Cercozoa > Imbricatea > Euglyphida > Paulinellidae > Paulinella > Paulinella micropora. The sequence goes on from WBZZ01004620.1 coordinate 62,331, forward strand.
CTCCATACATACATAAATACATACATACATGCATGCATACATTCTCATCTTGGCCATGCCAGATGAATCATACATATATACATACATACACACATACACACATACATACGTACATACTCATCAGATGAAATCATGCTAGGCATACTAGTCAAACTTACTCTACATCTACATATATATCTAAATCTGTACCTACATCTATACCTACATCTATATGTATATCTACATCTGCATCTATACCTACATTTATACCTACATCTATATCTATCACAGAAGGTTCGATGTGGCAATGACAGATGACATGCTGCTAGGCAAACTTACTCTAGATAGATAGATAGATAGATAGATAGATAGATAGATAGATAGATAGATAGATAGATAGATAGATAGATAGATAGATAGATAGATAGATAGGTAGTATGACAGATGCAACGCTTCTAGGCAAATTTACTCTAGACCTACATCAAATCTGCATCTATTCCTATATCTACATCAGCATCTATATCTACATCTTTATCTATCACATCAGGTTGGATTTAGCAATTTTTCATATTAGCCCGCAGGCAGCCAGCAGGCAGAGTTCACTCCCAGGGATGGATAGATAGATAGATAGATAGATAGATAGATAGATAGATAGATAGATAGATAGATAGATAGATAGATAGATAGATAGATAGCGTGGCAGATGAAAGAATTCTAGGCGAACTTACTTTATACCTACATATATATCTACATATATACCTACATCTATATCTACATCTTTATCTACACCTGCATCAATACCTACGTCTTAATCTATCACACCAGGTTCGATTTGGTCATGCCAGATGTAGATATAGATATAGGTATAGATGTAGATATAGATGTAGGTATAGAGTAAGTAAAATCATTCTTGGCAAACTGACTCTGCATATATATATATATATATATATATATATATATATATATATATCTGTATATCTATTTGCTATCTACGTCAACATGTATCCCTACAGGTTGGATATGGCCATGACAGATGAAATTATGTATATTATATATTTATATATATATGTATATATATATATATATATATATCTGTATATCTATGCGCTATATCTACGTCTAACTGCAGGTTCGATTTGGCCATGACAGACGAAATCATTCTAGGCAAATTCACTCTACATCTAAACATCTATATATTTATATCTGTATCTGTATATTTATGCGCTATATCAACGTCAACATCAATCACTGCAGGTTCGATCTGGCCATGACAGATGAAATTATTCTAGGCAAACTCACTCTGGCCTTAACACAGGTCCCACATGACACAGCTGTACCTTATCTATCTATCTATCTATCTATCTATCTATCTATCTATCTATCCATATCTATCTATCTATCTATCTATCTATCTATATCTATCTATCTATCTATCTGTCTGTCTGTCTAGCTAGCTAGCTATCTATCTATCTATCTACAGTGTCAACTCTGCCTGCTGGCTGCCTACGGGCTAATATCTATCTATCTATCTATCTATCTATCTATCTATCTATATGTCTGTCTGTCTATCTACCTTCTCTCTCTCTCTCTCTCTCTCTCTCTCTCTCTCTCTTTCTTTCTTTCTCTGCAGGCAAGCTCGGCCGAGAATGCTCGTTGTTGCTCCCTAGTGCGGGCAGATGGGGGACCGTCCCTAGGTATGTATGTATGTACGTATGTATGTATGTATGTATGTATGTATGTATGTATGTATGTATGTATGTATGTATGTATGTATGTGTGCATGTATGTATGTGTGTATGTATGTGTATGTGTGTATGTGTGTGTGTGTGTGTGTATGTATGCATGTATGTATGTATGTATGTATGTATGTATGTATGTATGTATGTCATGTCATGTCATGTCATGTGATGCCGTGCCATACCATGCCAGGCCATGCCATGTCAGTATGTCAGTATGTCTGTATGTCTGCATGTCTGCATGTATGTATGTATGTATGTATGTATGTATGTATGTATGTACGTTCTGTAGACCTGGAGGCGGAAAGCGAGGCGATGTTATGTTGTTGGCTGTATGGTAATCTATCTATCTATCTATATCTATCTATCTATCTATCTATGTATATATATATATTTCTATATCTACCTACCTACTCTACCAACCTACCTACCTACCTACCTACCTACCTACTTACCTACTTACCTACTTACCTACCTACCTACCTATCTACTTACCTACCTACCTACCTAGCTACCTACCCACCTTATCTATCCATCTATCTATCTATCTATCTATCTATCCATCTATCTATCCATCTATCTATCCATCTATCTGTCCATATATCTATCCATATATCTATCTATCTATCTATCTATCTACCTACCTACCTATCTACCTACCTATCTACCTACCTACCTATCTACCTACCTACCTACCTACCTACCTATCTCCCTACCTACCTACCTACCTACCTACCTACCTATCTCCCTACCTGCCTGCCTACCTACCTACCTACCTACCTACCTATCTCCCTACCTACCTATATCCCTACCTACCTATCTCCCTACCTACCTACCTACCTACCTACCTATCTAGGTATCAACTGTCTGTTGGACCTGGACTCCAAACACAAGGCAGAAGATGTTGGGTACATATACATACATACATACATACATTCATACATACATACATAAG
>WBZZ01004620.1:70000-72500 GCA_019918135.1 Paulinella micropora
TCTGTTCTTTCCGACCTCCACCCAGCTGTTCTTTCATTGTTTTTATGCCACGTTTTATAGGGGTACCTGACGTGTTCCGAGGCTACAATCATGATGCGAAACGCCCGCTCAAGAAACCCAGTAGAAACCAAAATTAGAACCCTCGACTGGGGCAAATACGATGACCCTTTTTGCGAAGGGTTAATCATTCCTGGTGACCGTCTGGCAAGGCCGAGTAAAATTCCGTCTGGCAAGGCCGCTAACTACATATGCCGGTAAGACGTTTCGCCGGTGACCCCTCGGATATTAAATAACTGATGATTTCCGAAACTGAGTTGACTTTTCAATTTGTTTTTGACTGACCTGTTAGATTATTCTCCGAGGCTCTGCACTACGTCTACTCACGTAATCTCTAGACCAACGATTAACCAACAGACCGGAACGATCAGTGTTGCCATTATATACCGGGTGGGCCGGCATAGCCGATGTAAAAAGCAAGGCAAACATCAATGATTCAGTGTCTCACTCAAGTTTTCCGTTCACTCTTGTTACCCGCTTGTCTACAATTATTTACCGCAACATGCGTATTTCAGAATCACGGGAAATCAGGGCCGGGAAAAGCCGGGCAACCGTCAGAGTGGGGAAAAGGCACTTGAATAGTTGACTCTATCTTCAACTTCTAACAAGAACTTCAACTTGACTTGATCGTTTGAAGTCATCAAGTTTCTGAACGAAATCGAAACGTGACTAGTTATATAGTGACGGAGTCCCTACTGAAGTTTAGGTATTAATATTCCTCAGTCTTCATATCGTTAGTAACAGTTATCTGTTTATTAAATATCCTACTATCGTAACACGGCATGCTCATGATTAGCAGTGAGGAAACTTTTTTTGGTAGGCTAAACGCAAATTCTTGACACTTGAACTCGGTATATACAAGTTGGACTTGAAGCCAACCTTCAAGCATACAGTGTAAGTTCTCCTGAGGGCGAGTGGTCGTTAGCATAATAGACACTGGTATTAATAGATCCGTTGTGACCACCTTTTATTACAGAAAACTTGTGTGGACGGTGTGTGTGGCTTGGACACACCGGTCGGTGATACAAGGAGGACTAGCACACTCGTAGACTGTTCACCGGATGATTTTGACGTTGGCTGCCTGGACTCCTCCGTTCACTGTAAGGATACAAACACACATATATTGACATACAACCTTTTTTTTTTTTTTTTTTTTTTTTTTTTTTTTTTTTTGTTGTTGGGGTAAAGAGAATTTTAGAAACAATGAAATTAACGTCTCTCTATCTCTCTCTCTCTCTCTCTCTCTCTCCTAATCATATTAAATGCATGTATGCAGCATGTATGTATGTATGTATCTATGTATGTGTATGTATGGACTTACCTTACGTTACGTTACGTTACGTACGTACGTACGTACATACGTAAGTAAGTAAGTAAGTATGTATGTATGTATGTATGTAAGTATGTATGTATGTATGTACGTAGGTATGTATGTATGTATGTATGTATGTACGTATGTATGTATGTATGTATATGCATATATGTATGTATGTATATAGTATGTATGCATGCATGCATGTATGTATGTATGTATGTATGTATGTATGTATGTATGTATGTAGTATATATGTGTATGTATGTACGTACGTACGTATGTATGTATGTACGTATGTATGTATGTATGTATGTATGAATGTATGTATAAATGTATGTATGTATGTATGTATGTATGTATGTATGTATGTATGTATGTATGTATGTATTTATGTATGTATTTATGTATGTATTTATGTATGTATGTATGTGTGTATGTATGTGTGTACATATGCATGCATTTCTGTACGCATTTATGTATCCGTGCATGCGCATGTTTGATGTGCAAGTATGCAAGCATCTACACAAACATGCATGATACATTCAGACATGTAATGTATTTATGTCTGTCTGTCTGTCTGTATGTATGTATGTATGTGTGCATGCATATATACATGCATGTATGCATGTATGTATGCATGTATGTATGTATGTGTATGTATGTATGTATGTATGTATGTATGCATATGCATGCATGCATATGCATGTATGTATGTACGTATGTATGTATGTATGCATGTATGTATGTACGTGTGTACGTACGTGTACGTACGTGTACGTACGTACGTATGTACGTACGTATGTATGTATGTATGTATGTATGTATGTATGTATGTAGAGACAGACCTCCTTCCTTGCCTGGAATCAGGTCGTATGACACCTTCATACCTAACACACAGTAACACAATAACTCTCTCTGTCTCTCTCTGTCTCTCTCTCTCTCTCTCTCTCTCTCTCTCTCTCTCTCTCTCTCTCTCTCTCTCTCTCTCTCTCTGTGTGTGTGTCTCTCTCTCTCTCTCTCTCGTTCAGGGAGACCCAAGAGGGGGAATGCATGGATGCACAATAATAATAATAATAATAATAATAATAATAATAATAATAATAATAATAATAATAATAATAATAATAA